>WEKY01029146.1:0-70542 GCA_013390045.1 Picathartes gymnocephalus | reverse complement strand
GGGGGGGGGAATGAGAAATAGACCAACCAAAGCTGCTGCATTAAATTAAGTATATATGTATATATCTACTGAAAAAACACACTTGGACTTGCTTGTTTTAATCTTACATATTTCTTTTCAACATTGCCAAGCTACAAATACCGCATGTTTTTCTTCCATTTCAAAAAGTATCTGTTGTGCAAGTTCTTTATCTCTGTTGCACTGGGCTTTTGATCAGAATGCTTCCACGCTGAGGTGAAAAACACAGCTGAGGTCTCCTACAGTCACAAATAAATAACAAATTTCTCCAAATCTACACACGCCTTCTACCTTCTTTATTTTCTCCCAAAAGCTTTAATTAATGCACCACATCTCAACCACAGGTTGTCTGTTAAGAAAATACATTCTGCCACAGCAGAAATACATAGGTGTTGCAAGGGGAGGTTTAGCACAGATCCACAGACCTTTTCTCCAGGTCCCGTGCTCAGAAGCTGCTAAGTATGTGTAGGTTACCTGAAAATGTATTTTCAAGCCTCATGACATTTAAGAGAATGGAAATTACCTGAGGTAAGTGTCATACCCATGAAAATATGGTAGCCATTTTTCTTGCTTTCTGTGAGTGTTTAATTTTTCCTTGAATTTAAAGAGCTTGTGGTCAGGCTCTTCACCTTGATTGCAGAAAGTGCTTAAGCATAAGCTCAACTTTAAGCATAAGAACAATGAAATTTAAGTACTTCAAGTGTCTGTCTTACCTGTGACTAAAGAGATTTTAATAGCTCATTTAATAGTGTTGTTGTACATGTTCATTCTCTCTAGCAATACAACAGTATTTTGCATTTCCAAATGCTGGTCTCCAATCATTAAGGACTTGTGAAAAGGCATCCTTGGTTTCAGAGATCCACAGATCTCCCAGGTTCTGTGGTGTTCTTCAAAACCTACCTTTAAACTGAAGAATTCTGGACCTTTTGGTAAGTTTTAGCTAGTTAGTAAGATTTCAGTGGCTTATGTTTGTTCAATTTATCCAGTATATCCTTCCATATTTAATAAATAGCTGACATAAAATTCAAATGTGTCTCAACTCTTAGGGACCCTTTTATTTTTTATTTTTACAAAACTTTAGGAAATTTTAAATAGGAAAATTTTTTTTAGTGAGGAAAACAGCTGGACCAGTAGCATGTGTAGGGACCAGTGCTTTCCCTCTTCTCACATCCTGCTCAGTTATGTCTTAATGTCAAAGTTCAATGTGCTATTCCAACGCAGGGCTTTTTCTGAGCAGTTGATGCCAATCATGCTGAACTGTTGCTATACTGCAACTTTGACAGACATTGAGTAGGAATTAGTGAAGGACTATCAAATTAATTTCACTTGTGAATTCAGCCTCTCCCTTCTACATAAACTTTAGTATAAGAAATAGAGTGAGAGTCTAACACGTTAATTTCTTTTGTTTATTGAGGCAGAGGTTTGAATATTGTTGGGGGTTAGGTTTTCTTTCCTTTTGTTTCTTTTATATGTATAGAATTTTTCCCCATAGGTTGCTAGGAAACATTAGTGACTGGGTAGTTAAGAAGAGCAAAAGTAGCCCAATTCAGGAGAGAAAGGCATCTGTTTACTGTTCTCTTATCTGGGAGTTTTCTCTCGAGGGAACGGAGGTATCTCAAGAATTGGGCTGGTAAAAGGCGGGGCTGGAGCAGCTGCTCGCTCTCTCTCTCTGGGTTTTCCGAGAAGGATCCTTGGAGATGCTGATTTGGGAAGAGGAGATCCTTGCTGCTGCTGGACCCCCTCCCAGAGCTGCTTCTTCTGCCGTGGGGTGAGCCTCTGCTTGTGAGAGCAGCCACTGACCTGGGACCTTATTAACACCGACCTCACTGANTTCCGAGAGTCCTGCTGGGGCACCGGGACCGACTGCCCCAGGGGGTTTGTGAAGCAAAGCCTCTCTCTCCTCCCTCCCTCCCCGTCCCGGCCGAGCCGCCATTGCCACGCGCTGCTGGAACTCGCGCCACAGCGCCCCCTGCAGCCGCGGGGGAATCATCGCACCTGCCCTTCCCACCGAGCACCACCAGCGCCCCCTGCCGGCTGTGACCATCACTGCACCCAAGGGGACAGTGCCTGCAGGCCCAGAGGGCTGGGACCGGGTTCCTGGTTCTGTTTTGTTGTTAATGCCATAGGAGTTGTTGTTTGTTTGCTTTATTATAAATACCAGTAAAGAACTGTTATTCCTACTCTCATATCTTTGCCTGAGAGTCCCTTAATTTTGAAATTACAATAATTCGGAGGGAAGGGGTTTATATTTTCCATTCCAAGGGATGCTCCTGCCTTCCCTAGCAGACACCTGTCCTTCAAACCAGGACAAATATATACAGACTTATATATAACATCACCCTCAACATTCCACCAAAAAAGCAGAGGTTTCCTGAACTTCTTTCTCCAAATCATAATTCAGCAAGGAGAACAGTCAGAATTTGGGAACAAAAAAGAAAATAAGGGGAAATTTTAGGAAAAGTATCCTGGAAAAACTTCACCAGGAATAAAGTGTGTTTTCATCAGCATGAACATAAACCACTGGGCAGTTTCACAGCAAATCACCTAGAAGTAGAGTTTCCACATTTGCAATCATTTCTAGCCTTTTCATCATTCCCATGTTTACTCACTATGGCTGGTGGCACAAGAGCCATCTCAGAAAGGGAGGATAAAACTGCCACATACACAGCTGAGGTTCCAGTGACACTGAGAGGCAGTTGCAAAATCCTTCACTAACTTTTTATAGTCTTGATATCAAGCCTGGGCTGGAAATGAAGAGCTGCATCTGCATATGATGCCCAGCTGAGCACCATTTGTCCTGTGTGAGGACACAAGGCATTTGGATCGCTGAAACCAAAGGTATAGCTGCAGTATGGAGAATTTTTATAGATTACACAAAACTTGGCATATATGAAATGCGCATGTTTTCAAGTAGCAGTTTACAAGCCAATTATTACCCCAAAACAAAATTTGTAGACATGTCCAGATATCAACTACATCTGAAGATCTGGAATTCTGTTCACAGGCCCCAACATAAAAGGGCAAATAAAGGATTATTTTTAAAAAAAGAAAGAGTAATACAACTACTTTGCATAGATTAACCATTCAAAATTGTTATTATTACCAATGATCATTATTAATCTGTATGCTGTCTAATTTGCACCCAAAATGGCTGCCTTTCAGCCACTTCTGGTCCAAGACTGAGAAGAAGCAATGCTGTAGTAAAATCTTATGTCACTTAATGTCTCATATGGCAATTTCCTTACATTTAGCAGGTATACAGCAGTAGTCAGTAGCACATGAGACATTATGAATAATAAATAGCTTACTAGATTTTAATTGCCAAAGTAAATGAATTAAGCACATTCTCTGTTCCAGTATCCTTGCTTTTAAAGAGTGTGTTCTCTTACTAGAGGGAGAAATGAAAACAAATGTTTGTGAAAGATGCAACAGCAGGAGTACTGAGAAGAAAGAAACAAGAAAAACCATAAATACATCCACAGGTCTAATTACACAAGTGGGAAGAGCAACAAACTGGTAAGTTCAAATTTGAATCTGATGGGGATGAAAAACAAAAATTTAGATATTTTTACACAGGTTAAATAGTGCAAGATGATAGAGGTTAGCAAGCCAATTTACAGTGCCCAGAGAAGGGACACTGTGGTGAGAGGGACCTCCCTGCTTCTGTATTTGGGCAAGTGGATATTCTCTGACATAAGTGCTCTTCTGAAAATTTCCATTAAAAGAGAGGCCACTGCAAGCCCATGTCCAAGTACTACTTAGTTTATTGTTAAGGCAGAACAACCATTCAGACCATTTAATAAAATGGGTTTAAGTATGAACAGTAAAATCTTCCATTTTGTTTCTAGGTAAAATTCAGATAGAATGAGACTTTCCCTTGTTTGAAGTCACCTCTCTGTTTGCACTCTTCAGAAGAAGAAGGCCACTTTTACTTACAGAATCTGAAGGCAGGAGCTGGAGATAGGTGTCAAATTCATGTCAAAAAGCCATGAACAGAGCATATCCTGCAGCTGTTAACTACTTGTGACAAGCAGAGGTGGTCCCACCCCCTAATTAATTTTTCTATGTTGTTCTTATTTATTTCAGTCAATATGTAGGCAGGAAGGCAAGGGTGCAGGCTGGAGAGGAGAGACTGGCCTGGTGATACCTACTACAGCACAGAGGGAAAGGAGGCAATGAAAAGGGCAGCAGAAATCACAGTAGAACCCCAACATTTACTGGCACTCAGAACTGAAGAGCATGCCCTTGCCAGGAGCTGCTGTTCTTGGTGGGTTTCCAAAGCTGCTTACCCACACCTCAGGCCAGACCTGCTGCACCACCCCACAAGCAGGTGTGAAGCAGCCTCTTTGTAATACCTCGGGTCGTGTCTTCTCTGCAGAAGCATTGATCACAGTGGAAAAACACAAACTTTAGAAGAAAATTTTAACCTGTATCACTTCTTTAGACCTTGAGGATGGATTCAGTGGATCTCAGAGCATATTTGGTTTTCTTCCATGAAGGACTAAGTATGAATGCAACTGGGAGTGGTGAGTGCCAACGAGTTTGTGGGAGAGCAGAGAGGATTGATTCTGCTTTAACCACGGTCCATCTCTCTCTCCACTCTCAACTTTTTAGTGCAGTTGCTGTTCTGGGTGTCTGCTCCACACATTAAGACTTACAACGGAAATCCAGAACATTGCCCATGAGCAGGGCTCCTTAGCCCCCGTAATAACTGTATGCTGTACACTAGACCGTCTGCATAATAGATACATGTTTTGAATACAAATAAAATACACTGTTTCCAATTAATGGGATTTAGGGCTGGGGCTTTTTAACTTAACTCCCATGGTTTCCTTTTGAAATTTCTGCATATATTTTCTATTTTTGAGGGGGGGGTTATAAATCCTGTTTTAATGTTTTGCTCTTTATGCAAATTTCCAAATATAAAGGCATATGGTGGCAAAGTGGCACTAACTATCTGCTTTTCAGCACACATTCCTCTGCTATTACAAGAAAGGAAAGACTGATGGAAAAGGAATTAAAAAAAAAAAAAAAAGAAAGAAAGCAGTGAACAAACAGACACTCTGTATAAGCATAGCATTCATTCACATTTCTTAGCTTTATTCTTGACCTCTGAGTCACTAATTGCTCTTCTGGCTCCTGCAGGGCAACTGTGGATGCTCCTTCATGTTATAAGGTAGAGTGGGTGCTGAAGTTTGTAATTATAGTTTTAAACTAGCAGAGAAAATGAGAATAATAAAGGAGAACTTTTTTGAGTCAGAGGTTCCCTCTCACACTGGCAGCCTCACTGCATGGGTTTCATGTATCCAGTTTGCATTTTGCCTGATAACATAGAAGGCACATCATGCTATTCTAAAACAGCAGGATTATTTTCTCCATTCTAATTGATGAACAGCTGTGCTGTAATAGACTACAAAGCACAGCATCACTGATCTCTCCTCAGGCCACCCTAGGAACTGAACACTCCACAGGGAAGCAGAAAAGAATGCATGCTGGAAAAAAAAAAAAAAAGAGACAGAGAAAAGAAAAAAAAGAAGAAACAACAAACATTTCAATACATTGTCCTTTGGATTCATATTATTATTTGGCATCTCATTCAGCAATAATTAACTCCAATTTTCCCTTCAGTTGTTCTGGTGTATGACATGACCCTAAAACAGTCATACCTTATAAATTTAACTATCAACATGTTTGAAAGAGAAATATTGGAGTTCAGAATGTTTGTCACTGAACATCAGTGTTCACAATGTTCAAGTCACTTCTGGGGTCACATGTTCCTTAGAACTGTTCTTTGTCCCAGGAAGCCCACATTATCCTTTCATTTTTCTGCTGGAATTCATTATCTTTCCCGTTATTCTACTTTATCAAAGGCTTTATGGGTCTTAGTATGGAATTGCAACACCTTCTTGAGAGATTTTGATCCCAAAGGTTGGAAGCCTCAGTGATCACTGGAAATACTTGTATGGGTCGAGACTTCATAAACTCAGCAGTATTCCTCCACTTTCTATTTTCCTGTGCTTCTAGAAACGGCTGCTCCTCTTGCCTTCAGAGTAAAATAGGAGAGGTCTTCTTTATATTTTGGAGATAGTTTAGAACTAAAGAGGAAGAATCAACCCAATGTCTTTTAAGACAGATATGTTTCTCATCCTTTCCCTCACCAGATTCAGTGGGGTGAGGAAAGAGTGGTAATCCTCATTTAAGACATTTTCTGCCTTTACTATGTTTTCTGTGGGCATGAAAGTGTAAGAAATATTTAAATGATGTTTTTTGTTCAATCAGTAAACCAGTTCCAAAAGCACAGACTCAATTCAATCAAAATTTGTGACAAGAAAGCAATCTTCCCATTCTGCTCGGCAACGGAAAAGTTTTGTTCTTCTTATTTTGTATTATTGGAAGTGATTTGCTGCATCTTTCCTATTGGTAAACCCTGTGCTTATGTGTCCTTTTGTCTAGATAAGTGTTATCCTGTAAAATGAACACAATAAGGCTTCTGTTTACCTTAATGCTAGTTAAAAAAAAAAAAAAAAATCTCACAGATATAAGAAATCAATAACCATCCACAACAATTTACCAAGGATTCAGTCTGGGTAGAAAAATTCAAATTGTATTGATTTTTTTACAGGGGAGAAAAAGCCACTTGACAATAAGCCTCAACTAAAAGAAAATGCCATGTATACACAACGAGAAGAGACTCAGAAAGCCAGCTATTTAAAATCCAAGCTCCTGATTAAGACAGGTAAAGCAGGTTTGAATACAAAATCAGACCATGGACACTGGCACATTACTTAGATTCCATACCTTCGTTGTCCATTAGTAATAGGAAGAGGATAAATCTTATTTTCTGGCATCAGGACAACTGTGAAAAATTTTAAAAGGTACATCCCAAAGAGGAATATCATTTAATGCAAAATACCACCACACATAAGCTCTTCTGGTCCAAAAAATGTGTAATAAATACGCTTACCAGGATAAGTGAGATGCCATGTTCATTTTGGATATAATTTAAGGTGTTGATTTTAACTCACCAGGGCCTTAAAAGACTATTCAAAAAACCACCCTCCGTCTCACTTTTCTAACTACTGAATTCTGTTAAAGGACACAAAGTAAAAGCCCTCAGACTTAAAATCAGTTGTCTGCCAAATAAGAACCACTGGTGAAGAGATTGCTCACAGCACCACTTGTCTGAATGGTCTCAGGTCTCCAAGTAGGTTGAAAGATGGGTTAGGTGTGTATAAGATCATGAGTTATAGTGGATTTAGGGGTTTAGAGCGGTTTTATGTTTTTGTTTTGTGTTTGTTTTAATGGCAGTTTGCAAATTTGATTCAGATTATTAGCAGGCGTGTGGTGAGCTTGTCAATTATTTTTATGTGCATTTTAGAGTGCTTTGTTCTCAGACACTATAAAGTCATAAGCAGATTTCAAAAAATAATTTTGAAAGAGTAGTAGCAACACGTGTTGTGTGAAAGCAAAGCAAAGCAAAGCAAACCACAAGACATTTCCCACACTTATCCTTTCAGTGTTCTCTTAAGCTTCATCTCTATTTATTCAGCCCATTTCCCATTCCAACTGCATAAACAGTTCAAATTAACTCTGGACACACCTTAGTGGGTCACATCTTTCCTTTTCAACAACCACACAAAGCAGCCTTTGAAGACCTCCTAGCCCACAGAAATTTTTTTTGTATTCCCTGATCAGATATGCCATGCCTGAAGCTAAGAAATTTGGTGAAGGATGTTAATACCAGAACCTGCTTTCTAGGTCTGGGCTTGTTATGGGAAAACTTTCACACCCATTATGTCAAGTGGTGGAAGTGGGCTGGGTTGGATCTGACAGTGAGAAAAAAGAGCAAGCTTGCCAGGAAACATCAGCAGAAGGACCACCATAATATGATCAAGTGACAGCAGCTGGCTGTCCAAAAGGAAAAATGACAATGCAAGAAGATCTTGGTGAAATATAGGAGTGGACTAATCTTGGCCTCCTAGCAAGACAGTTATTTAACTCTGCTGAGGGCCATCAATGGGCTGGATCACAAGAGGAGACTGAGGTCCAGAGCAATGTTGGTCAGATTTTGCCTTTGGATACTCTGTTATCATATATAGAAGAAGTATTCTTGAACACTTGCTAGAAATTGTAAGCCAAGGAAAGATTCATACACACTGTTTATGACAGCAGTTTGATCAGATTTGTGAATGAGATAGCAAAATCAGGTTTGTTCTGTTCTGTAGGTTTCCAATAAGGGCTTCAGGGGACTCCAACCCACTGGCCCACGTCTTGTAAACAGAGGCTGAGGCACCTGCCAGGCCACACACAGATTTGGTAATTTCCCTTAATTTCATTTTAAAATTTAATTAGATATGGTTATTCCTAAATACAAAGAAGGCCTTTACCAAGTTTGTCAAACCTCCCACAATTTGGCTGAATAGGGAAGAGTAACAGCATTGAAGACAAACACTTGCTTTTAAATTTCTAGAGTCGGAAGCCAAAGCAAAGTTTTGAACACAGACAATTCACCTGATTTATTTTCAAAGGGATCCCTGAGGTAGGAGTCATGTCCACAGGTCTATAGAGAACACAGTCTTTTTTATGGGTTCGTGCTACTCTTCTGTGCTAGGTCAGAATCAAAAAAGTGGGTTCTTCTAAAATAGCCTGTCTATAAATCATTTCCACTAAAATTCTGAATAAAGCACAAACACTTCCTTAGAAAATCCCTGCTCACAAGAGAGAAAGGGAGAGATTTCTCAGAGAAGTGAGCCGACTCATGTCCTTGTACTTATGTCCAATATTTTGACAGTGGAGTAGTAATTAACCTTGCACTCTGCTCAGTATCACTGCATTTCTGCTGTGACCACTATGAAGTGCTTTTTTGTGAAAGGAAAGAATGAATCTAAGTGGGAAAATTACTGGAATGAGAGAGGAGATTTAATGGCAACCTTGGCATCCTGCAATTTCACACATTAAAATATATTTTAAAAAAAAACAACCTACTACAGAGCTTGTTGCATAAGGCTAAGCTTTCTACTCTTCAAACTATTAATAAGGGCTTCCCATCGAGAAGACAAATACATGCTTGATGCATTTTTAATTCTGTGCCAATACATTTGACTAAAGCTGTTTGCTGTTTCAATGACAGGATTTAACTTGCCCTTCTGTATTCAACATTTCTGATTATTAATGGCATTTAGAAAACACAGACAGAGGCTGTAAAAGTTATATTCTGGTCAATGTTTTAAAAAAGCAAAAAGATTAGAAATTAAAGGTCCAAATTCTTCTTGTACAGTAAATTTAATCATTCAATAAAATAAAATAAAATGTAATCATTTAATAGGTGCAATGGAATCTCTACCATAGCAAGGAAAAGTATCATCTTGACCACTGTTATTAATCCCTGACGGCAACAGCAGGCAAAAAAATTGCAACCTTCCCAAATCAGACATAAATGCTATATAGGTAATCTGTATATGTAGAAGTCCAATAGCCTTTTCAAGACATGTGCCTGTTAGTCAAAAAGCATTCTTGTCTGTATTTTCTACTGTGAATACATCCCATGCTGAAATGAAATCAGAAATATGTCAGAAGCCATTGCTGAAATATAAACTTTTTTTTCTTTCTGAACATCTCTGGAGTTCCAAGCAGTTTCTCTCCTAAGTTTGCCAGGAGTATTTCTTTGAAGAAAAATAGGATGGAATTGGTATCAGTATTGAGACCAATATAGGGATCACATCGAGTTAATTTTTTACTGCAAGAAATGGAAAAAGAATTGCCCTTTCCCACAGACTGATTATTATTTTGTTATTTAAGTGATAATGTAAACCTAAGGTTAAAATGAAATTATATATACTGATGATCTCCTAGTGACCTCCATTGTGCTGTTCCATTACAGCACGTAGTAATAATACACTAAGTGCACACACTTATGGTACTGTCAGGTACCAATGCAAATCAAGCATCACAGGAGGCACATTACTTTTGTTTTAACCATTAAATACTCTAAGAAATACAATATGACAGCCAGAAGAAAGAAGGCTTGGATTTTCTAAAGGTACCCAGGAGTGGCACTGATCTGTGTTTTCTTTGGTATCCTTTTTAAAAGGCCTTTAGCTGTGCCAATATAATAGATTCAAATCCTGACCTTTCTCAACACAATGAAGATACTCTGTATATCTTACCGTGTAACACAGGGAATCAATACTGTATTTTACTAAATGCAAGTTAATTTTACCCAGGGAAGGAAATTACTGCTCTTAATAGTAGAACACTTTTTTTTTTTCTCTTCCAAGTCAGTGAGTTTCAGGTTTGCCAAACCCTATCACTGTTTAAAAAAAGGGTTTGAGAGATTTTAATAGCTAATAATAGGAGGAAACATAAAAGGACAAATCCAATTTAAGTGAAAGGGTTCCTGTGTAAGCATTACTTGTCAGTCTTTGGTCGTACTGTATAGGGACCGGCTACGGAGCAGTGGCAGCAAAGAAATATAAAGTCCAGATTTAATTCTGATACAGAGAAATACAATTTCAAAACCGGACGTCTTATCATAGGCATGTCCCATTGGAGAACTCATTTCCCTAGCAAAAGGCTGTCACTGCCATTATGTTGTACAAGGAACCAATTTACTACTACAGCTAAACAGGGTTACTGGTGCTGTTGGAACTTAAGCATTTGAAGCTATCGCTAGAAAAAAAATAGCATTTCAAATGTCAGTGAAATGGGAAGGTATAATTGAAAAGTATCAATCAGAGAAGCAAAAGGGTTTAGAAGGCTAAGACTGCAGTTTTAGTACTGCCCTCCCCGCTCCCCGCTCCCTCTTTTATTTTTTTAAGTTTCTTTCTCTGTTTCCTTTTCCCATTCACATACAACTTCAGATTTGGTATTGTAAAATAAAAGATTTTACCTTGATACTTGTCCTGTGTCAAACATGAAATAAATTTTGATGATTTTCTTCTACAGTCTGAGTAACCACAATTTCATGACACAAAACTCTCATCTCACCTTGCATCCAAAGTTGCCAATCTGGAAGATATCTAAATAAATGAAAAAAAAGCTGATTTGAATTTTAGTTGCTTTGTTTATGTCTTTTTATTCCTCCCCTCTTCCTGAAAGCAGACCCATTCACTTGAACCTCCTTTATATAACAGAATCTTTGCCCCCATCCCAGGCTGATCCTACAGAGAATTAGAGAGTGAATACTGTCTAATACTCAAGTCCTTTCAGGACTTGAAAGTAAAGAGAAATGTCTGCAAAATAAATTGAATTAATTTGGTTTCAAAACATCCTAATCATGCCACTATTGCTATATTTGTTATGTCTCCATGTAGAATGAGAGGAACTTTTTTCAAACTGCCTCATTTTGCTGCATTTTATCCTAAATCAATGTGTGGCAATATTAGGAGCATGTTTAGCTAATATCAGAATCGGAAGGCTGGATTTACACAATCTGCTGCTCATATGTAGAATATCAAGCTTTCTTTCATTATTACTTCCCTTTGCTGTGCATAATGGCTCCAGGGGCTTTGAAAAAACCAGCTTTTAGTCAAATATCAATTAGTAAAACAGAGCTGGTGTATAATCATGCTAAAACTTGCTTATTTTGCCCCTTAAATAGGTTGTCAAATTGCATGTAGCAATTTATCCTTTCAGCCCAACATCACCGCCTGGGTCCCAGGGACATCGGTTACTCTGAAATACCAGCACTGCTCCTGGCATTCACACACAAAGCAAATTTATCTGTTGCTTGCTACAACTCCATGAAAGCATAACTGCAAAAGAAATTCCAATTCAGGGTATTGGCCCTTATTCATATTTTGAACCTACTAAAATGAGGCAAAAAGGTAACGTTAGGAAGTTCTGCTTCTTACACTGTAGTAGTGTAATGTGTTGTGAGCCTGTGCATTTCCAGAGGAAAACATCAGCTCTGTGTTTCACAGCAAAGACATGAGAGCTGCAAAAGGAGTCAGGCTGGAGTTCTATGGTGATGACTAACAGAGCCCCCATATATGGCATCTCCTCTTTCCACAAATTAATTCCTGTATTAAGGAAAAATATGTACTATGCATTTCTAATAGAGTTAGATGTTTCAATTAAAAAATATCATCAAGATTGTGTACAAAAAAAATTTTTTTTTTTAGTGGCTGAAGGGTTTCAAAAAATTCTTGGTCAAGAATGAACTCAGGCTGTAGAAACAGAAATTTTTATCTAAAGTTGAATTTAGGATGTGGTTGGAAAAAAGCTGAGAGTTTGAGTTGAGGCTGGGAGAAAGGCATCCTGAAGATAAAGTTGCATGTCTTCTTTAGAGTTTATTTAAACTTCTCTTATTTCAGAAGTAATTTTACCTGACACAGAAGATCCTTTATCCGCATTAGAGTGCAGATATATTCCTCCTCCACCACCCTTTTGATGAATTTCAATTTCAAATAACTTAACGGCTAACAGCTTGCAATTGTTCTTTATATTAATAGAAATACATGGTCTCTTTTGAAGTTCAGGTAGTAATTCAGTTCTTAAAATTCTTCTGCTGTTTATAAATGATTTGAACAGGGATGTCATTTTTTTTGATGCACCATTGCAACCACTGTTCAACTACACTTTCTTATTCAACTGGAAACACTTTTATATGTTTAAGAATCAAATTAAATGTTGTGCTAACTGAAACCACTGAGTTGTCAATTACATTTATTTTGGACCACAGGTGCATGGTATTAATTATATCATGTGTCCACCTCAGGAAATTAATGAGAATGATACTAAGAAATCAGATTTGTTACTTAAAAACATTCAGAGAACTTTTTTGTGTGTGCTGGAAAGTATGAGACTTTAAAGATAATGCCTTGCTCTCAAACATTCTCCAAATTTCATTTCATTAAAAGAGCCGCAACAAATCAGTAGTGTGGGAAATTTTACTGGAAAAAAATCCAACCAAACAGAAAATTCAAACAATTTCAAATAATCAAAAAAGATAAAGGGAAAGTACTTTTGCAAGGAGATGCAGTTCTGCAAATGATTTGTTGATGGACTTCTTGCATAAAAATTCCCTTCCACTACAGATGTATTTCATGTACTACCATTTCCTAGAGTACCTTCATTCTGCCACTGTAGGAACAAGGTAAGTCAAAATGACTTAACCAAAACGAGTCACTGCTGCTAGAACTGAAGGGAAGGAAGGATTGCTTATTTCATCAGTTAATATTGTGGAAACCTGGAATTTCTACTTGGGGTGAGTGTGATAATTTCATTGCTCTGATTATGTTTCATGAAGATGAAGAACTATAGATTGTTCAGAGGTGTCTGCCTGCCCACAACCACTGCAGTCATGCAGGCAATGAGGGGCCGCTGTCCCATGCCATGGCATCTTACAAACACAGCTTACCAAGATAGGCCAGATTCTATTTTTCAGAACAGTTAGCAAGAAACCCCAAAAATGAAATACAGTCACCAGGAGACTATTAATAAAGAGACAAAAATAGAGGGAGACTAGATTGTTCACTGACAATTTCCAAACAGAGAAGGAGTTAATTCATGACTCATTTTAAACAGTCCATCCAAATCTGAGCTCAGAATAGCGATATTTCTTAAATACAGTGTGCAGACAGTTGGTAAGGCAAAGTCTGTGCTTCTCTGATGATAATGAATGGAGGGGGGAAGAAGGCAGGCAGAGGGAGATAGAATAGCAATAATACTTCAGGAATGTTTCTTTACCTTTAAAGAAGAGAAAATGTCTCCAGTAAAGGAATATCTCTTCTTTTTATCAGCTCTCTAGCCATTTCTTTTCACGAGATGAATACTGAAGTGTCTGCTACAAAAGACAAAAAAGAAATATACATAGTTTATATACAATAATTCATTAAAAAAATAAAAAGGAGATGCCTAGGTTTTTTTCCTAGGATAAAAGGAACTAACTAGTTTTTAAATCAAAACTGGAAGAGAGGGAAATTAAGAAAAAAGCCAGAGGGAAAAACCAACGGGATTAATATTGATGCAGCTATGGCAAAAGCAAACAGACAGGCAGGGACAAGATTGCATCCAACCTCCAAAACATGTAAAGTTGGAGCTAAAATGTCATATGCGTATGCAATTTATATGCAAAAATCTTTTACATAAAGCTACTAACTGCCAAGTCTTCTTTCACAACTTTTTCAAGGCTTACAGTAACTCTGGGATTTTATATTCTCCCTCCGTCACCTTACCGAAGGCACGACTGTCTGTGAAGAACACGGAAACTTTCTTAAGGCCATGGTATTAAATTCTTTCTTACATTGCTGGGCTGGTGGCTCAGCAGGAAGACCTATTTTTGCTTGTGTTCAAGCAACTTCCCTGGCAGTTATTGCCTGCAACAGACTGTAGGGAAGTTGCCAACATTTAGAAGCTCTGATGATGTGAGCCAACCTTAGACTAATAATTTTTTTATCTCAATATAAGTGGAAGAATTACATAAAAATAGACAATTTTTAACAGTATGGTATTCTGTTATGAGAGAAGGCTAAATAACACGGGTGCCATATGAACATCTTTCTCCTATCTACAGCACCTAACTTTAGCATAGTCCATATGTCTATTTGTCTGATAGCTGAACTTACTGAAATAACATGAGGTTACAAAAGAGAGTTCTAAAGCTTAGTGTCCCCAAACCTTTCAAGGTGAGACACCCATTAGTCACAAACACTTTTTTTTTGCATAACCCTCAAAATCAAAACCAATTAGTGAGTGCACTGCAATTTTACATGGGAAACCCAGACACACATTTTAAGAAATCACGATGAATGTTGCACTCATTGACTACAGTCCTGTGCCTCTATCTTGATTACATGCAAGAGCTTCTGCTATAATCTCTTAGGAAGCTTCGGGACAGCAGCGTAGGCTGGAGAAGCAAGCCCCCAGAAAACTCAGCCTGCGCACACAAGTGAGTCAGTGGTCAGCAGTGGGGATGGCGTACAGAGGAACTGGAAACAATTATTTCATTTCCAAGTTATTTTAAACTCAGTCAGAACAGTTTCCTTCAGACAAGAATAATGGGCAAAGCCACCAGAAGGAGGCAAGCAACGGTGTTACAAACATTTTGCTTTCATTTCTCGTCTCGGTGGCTATTGTACATTGTCAAACTGTTTCGTGAGCATTTCCAGAGCAGAGGCTCTGACATA
This sequence comes from Picathartes gymnocephalus, assembly GCA_013390045.1. Taxonomy (NCBI): domain Eukaryota; kingdom Metazoa; phylum Chordata; class Aves; order Passeriformes; family Picathartidae; genus Picathartes; species Picathartes gymnocephalus. Next base: position 55,396 of record WEKY01029146.1, on the reverse strand, counting down.
TCTGCTCCCAGCAAACAGTTTAAATGTTGGCTTTAAATTCCTTAACAGATTCCAGGCCATCATCTTTTTTAATTAAATGCAAAAAAACTATGTTAATGCAACGTTAATGTTGAGATTGTCATTGGACAGATGTCAAGAAATTCAAAGTTATGGTTCCCACAGCAACCATAATTTAGCGACCCCCTCCCCCACTTCCACAACGACCCTTCTGAAACATATTGGTCTCAAATTGTACAACAGGCACCAGAGTGAGGGGAAGCTGTGAGAGACAGAAATGATGTGCGGGACCTCTTGGAGCTGCTGCAGAAGGGGTGCACACCAGCCCTCTTTTGGAGGAGAAAGTACTGCTAGTGGCAGCACTGGGACAGAACGGCTCCTATCTACACCTCAGAGGGGTGCTAAACTGGGAACTCCTTTAATCCACTTCAGTGCATCCACCAGCACACCTAACCCAGCACAAACCAGCTGTACTGTGTAGTGACAAAAATGAGCCCTAGAGTCCATATTAGGGTATTAAGCCAAATGCTGAAAGGAGCCAGCTAATGCTACAGGACAGCCAGAAATGCAAAGGTACCACTGTAGCCACCACAGTTAAGACTGCACAACTAAACTCTCCTTTATTCATCCCAGAATATAATACACTTCATCACTATGCACCAGAGTGAACACTGAAACACACAAAGAACAGAAACAATAATTTCCAGTGAGATAAGATTTTTCACAGTACAGCTTTTCAGACTCTGATCTCCCAGGCTTGGTATGTAAAGGAAAACTACAAATTGCTTCAAAAAAAAGAGCCCATAAAATTAAAATATAATCCAATACAATGCTAAAAGTCATGAGTTTGGAAGGAGTACTGGTTTTCTGACATTTATAATTTTTCTCATATGCCATCCCAACCAACTCCTCAAAATTCAATACATTGAAAACAAATCCATTCACCCAACAATCTCATGACCTCTCTCTTGCTAATATTGCCTAGTCCACTACAGTTCCCAACTCCCCTTCCTCTAAATTATCTAATTGGAGTTAACCTAATTAAGTTAGCCAAACAATTACCCTCAATATGTACTTTCAAGTTTTCTGTTTAACCTTCAGACCTGTAAAAGCACTTACATTCATGAAAGTATATCTGGTTCTTTTCCAATTTTATCAGTTTTCCTACACCTCTCCCTCCAAACCAGTTTGGAGGTATTTTGGAGGACTGTTACACCTACATACACTAATCTTCTGTCATTTTGTACATGCCTTTTTTTAAGATCGGGAGCCTTTGAAAGATTCTACATTTAATCCTAAAGCCAGTGAATTACACCAGTCCACCATTACAACAGTTACTGCATCCTACATTACCAGGTCCTCACCTCAGTAGAAGTGATACATTGTTAGGTAAAACACCACAAGAAAAGAATATTTTTACTGCTGGTGTTTCCTAACCACATAAGCCAGTGTTGGGCTTCAGCAGAATTTCCATGCTTTGCAACTTTTCACAAAATATGAGGATTGATGGTGTTGGTGGCTTTTACCTTACCAGGTTTAAGACTGACACGGAAGAGAAAGTATGCTTGCAAGAAAGTGTTTACATCTGCTACCTCTGTGTCCTGAGTCCCCACTTACTAGTCTGGGCTTTTGGAATCTTGCTAAAGGCTTTTGCTAAAAGCTAAAGGGTTTTTTTCCCTAAGAAGCACGTGATATGTGTATGGAACAGGAAAAGAAAGTGACAGAGAGAAGGGAGAATGCAATTATAACCTTAGGGCACCCATCAAGTGATTTAAGTCTATATATATGACTGCAGTTTTGCCTTTGCAAGACTAATCAAGTAATGCTGCAGACACTTCCTCTTTCCTTTCAGACACTTCTTTTATTCTCAGGCCTGTCGATAGCTTAAAAGTTACATTATATCTTCTCCAGTGTTAGTGCAGCAGTTTCCCATTTGATTTCATATTCAATTCGTATTTGTGGAAGCAGGAGGAGCTCTTTACTTTACTTGATAAATGGTAACATCTGGCTTTGTGATGGGCCATCACCAGCATGTTTAAAGAGCTGCTGACGCTTCAGGGAAAACTTGGTAAAACATTTCATTTAGAGGCAATTCTAGTTATTTATTCTATTTTTTGCGTTCCTCGTCCTCCACTTTATACTAGGGACATTTGCACGAAAACAGACAACAGCTCCTCATCTTCACATAGCATTTTTTCTTCTGATGTCCTAATCATTAATCATGTTTTTGTCACAGCAATCATATCCATAGCAACCACTTATGATGTCATAGAAAATTATAGTTTTTGGGAAGGGCAATGAATAAGGCAAAATGATATTAAAAGGCCAAACTCCATATTACACTACAGCAGTGAAAATTTGTTAGAGGTCTGTAACAGAAAACTAAATTGTGCTATTGCTCTTACATAAGCGCACACAGGACTTGACCTTTTCTTTTGATTACAGAAATACAATGAGCTAAACATTCCTGAAAATCACAATATTTATGTAAATATTTTAACCTGTCTATATAGAGAGACCTTCAGTAGTTGAAAAAAATTAACAGGTATAGAGAGACCTTCAGTAGTTGAAAAAAATTAACAGGCAGCTTCTCAAATAACATTTTTGCGTATTCTGTCAGGAAGCTTCTTTCCTTGAAGTAGCAGCAGGTCAAATATAGCCAAAAGTGTAGACATTGTACAAACAAGGCTTTTCCAAAAACCAAAATACATTTTTGATTCTGTTATAGATTCTTTCAGTTTTGTGCAGTTTTGTGCTGGATATTTGGAAGCAAATAAATATTCCCCATTTCTTAAGCATGTGTTCAGCATCTTAGCCATAACTGAAAATCATAAATAATAAGCAGGAACATAATACAAGGATGGAGATCTGGCCCAAGGTTTAGAATGGTTATTTATTTATATCCTGGGTTTAAATACTAAAACATTCTTATTTCATGCATTAAGTAAAATAAGGCAAAGCACTTCAGCTCTATGATGTAAACTCAGTACGTTATCCATCAAAACATCCATCAGAAAGATGGGAGACCAAATCCTTTTCTTTAGGTCATTGTTAGAAAATATATATTGTAGGAATTCCACTTCTGGCAATTGCACAAACATACTGAGATAAAAGGGCAGATGAACTAAGGTTCTTAATGGTGAAAGAACTAAGCTGTGGACTTGTGAACTTTTAGGTATTTCCCAGGAAGCGCTGTAGGGATAGAAAGGTTGTTAATATGTCCTACACTCTGAGCAGTCATTCTGCACCTTGTTATTGCACAGGTAATACAGTCCATGAACACAATATCAGATGTGTTTTTTTCCTGACCCTTAGTTCCATAGCCTCATACAGTGGAGGTAAACAGAACTGCAGCCGTGGGAGACCACTCTTTACACCATTTCCCCAGAAGTAAATATTACTGCAGCTGAGCTTTGCCTGAAGTTTGATACATACTGCAGCTCCTTTCATCTCTGCTCCCAACTGCACCGTCTGGAAATGCCCATTTGAGCACTTATATATGTTATTATAATGTGCAAAACTTGGAATTGAAAAGAAGGTAAATAGTGTATCTTTATGCTATGTTACATTTTCTAGAAGTGCAATTGAGGTATCAATCATTCCATTCTGGCTGCATTGATCGGTAATTTTCATTTTGCAATTTCAAATAAAGCTTCTCTCCACAGCAGCTACGGCAGCACTTTCCAGCATATAACTTCAGTTCGTTTCAGCTTCATGAGTTAAAGAACCTCTCTCCCCATCATTCTCGCACATCTTCTGAGTAGTAATTCCACTTTTCCAATTAGATTGGAAAACATGCCAAGTAAACAGTCACCTTTTCCTAGAGCCACAACATCTAACTAACAAGAAAATTTAATCCAAACAACAGCTTGGGCTGAATCCCTACATTCCCATGGTAGCTCCAGCATTTAGAATGTGGATTTTTACACACATACATATATATATATATATGTATGCATGTATATATGTATAAAATGAACCTTAGTACTAATGATGAGAGTGACTGTTCAATATACACTAATTTTCAAGAAGAAGGACATGTGAAAAAACCAAAAATGTTAAGTAAGATGCACACACAAATACAAAAAAAGAAAATACCATAAGTGGATAAAACCATACATGTCCAAACTCTTATTTACCACATAGCCCCAGGCAAGTTACTTCTCTCTGTCCCTCAGTTTGCTCATCAGTAAAATGGGCATCATAATCATTTAATTCAACAGGCTGTTGCAATGACATACAAATTCATTGCTCTTTCAAAAGCTGTGAGCTCTCCTAATGAAGGGTTCCTTCGAGATACAAAGAATTCATAGTGGGAAATTATTAAGTAATTCATTTTCATTTAAATAACATTTCATTTAAGTGACATTTCATTTAAGTAACTCATTTTCATTAGTTCTGACCAACAGTTTTCTGTGATAGCAGGTTTGGTTTAGACATAAAAGCAGAAAATTCTTAGAAAAATGACTAGAAAACTGACTGAAGGAGAAAGGGAGTGAGAATGCCATTGTCAGGATCAGTATTCTATTTTTGTTAATTACTCCTATTGTATTTAAATACCATGTATCAAAATACTTCAGGCACATCAGAAATATTCAAAACAAAGAAGCATCAGAGAAGCTTTGCAAATGACAGTAAAGCTGAATTAAAAAACTGGGACAATATCACCTTAAAGCTCCATGAATCCTGCATAAGAGACCATGTTGTAAATTAAATATAATACTTATGCAAAATTTTAAGTTTAATTTATGCTACAAGAGCACTTTGGCATGAAACTATGATTCAGGCCACACAAGGCTGTAATGAAAAAATTGCTGGAGAGCCATATTTGAGGTGGACAAAGGGAAGAAGGACGTGAGGCACAGAGGGACCTGGTGTGACTCATGAATCATCACACCATAGCAGAAGCCAGGCAATTTGGTCTTCCAACACATCTGGTTAGAAGGTCATGCACACACATTCACACCCTCTTTAAGAATGTGCTCTGACAATGGTTGCATGTTCCCTTACATTCTTTTTCAATACATATTCACAACATAAATGTTCAGTTCCAAAAATACCTAGCAAAAATAAAGTTATGAGCTATATATTTATGGGGAAAAAAGAGAACAGTCCAGAGATCATCAGCACATGTTTTGTAAGACCTGAATTAACACATGGACCATTGTGTTTTCACAGAGCAAATCCACATAAACACATGATAAATCCTGTCCTTTGGGACCAGAGTTCAGCAGCTGATGACAAGGCAGACTACACTCTGCCTGGAAGAGCCACAGCCTCAGTCAGGATCTTGCAGCAAAGTTTTCTCACCAAGGCAGCAGAGTACAGGAAAGGAGTTCCAGTCTCAGCTCTGCTACCACTTTTCTGATGATTTTGGTCACAGCATTTCATGACAATCACCACTCCTTCCCCAAGCTTTGAGTTTGTGCAATCTACTCAGGTTATATACTCCGGAGGGTCTACTGGGACTTCCCAGCATCAAGCTGATACCACCACTACCACTGCATGAGATGAGGGGCAACACCATCCAGACACAGACTCCCAAACACCTGCATCCATGACAGCAAAAATGTACCAAAGATGTAATAGCACTGTGGTAGAAGACAGACTCTCCTTCCCCTCAAGGACTTCCCATTACTCAGCAACTCTGATGTGATTTTGCACAGGACCATTTTCCCTGAGGGTCTTGATCCATGGGCTAGGCTGCAGCCCAACCTGCTTTTCAATCCTCCTGCTCTTTGTGCATTAGAGGACATGTTACCACAGAACTGCCTCCCAGAATCCAGAGGTTCCCAGTGACGTTTGCCCCAGCCCACTCCATTCTTTCCTCAAATTATTCTACTCCTCTTTTCCCTGCTAAAGACAGTGCTGGGATAGTCACACCACAGGAGAGGCGGCCAGACCAAGGAATTCCATTCCTTCGAGGACCAGAGGAAAGTCGTAACTGTGGGAGCAGTTCCAGCACCTCTTGCCTTGCCACTGACGTGAAGGACGGGACCTGCAGGGCAGAGGTCCCTTCCCTTCAGAGTGCACCAGGGCAGCTGGGGAGGCATGAGACAGGGATGGATGACTCTGTCTTCTCCTTTCCATGGCTGAGGCAGCAGCAGCTGACAGGAAGGGAGGGGCAGTGATTCAGCCTGAGCTGATCCTTTGTGCCAGTGTTGTCACTGAGAATTGATGTTCACACACACAGAGCCCTCAGCCCACTGCCACTGCAAGCCCAACAAGCTCTCCTGTCTGTGCTTGCTGTCCACTGTTTTACCTGAGGAATGTCTGCTCCAGGCTCTGTGCTCTGATTCCAGTTTTCATCAGGCAAGAGTGGATAACTGAGGCAAGAAAACAAAAGCTTGACCCATTTTATGGGATTTTCCTATTGCAAGCTGTACTCAAATGGATTTAAAATGGCTCATAACACCTGAGTGAATAAGGAAAGTACTATTTATGCCCACCAAAGCTTTGCCCATGAAAGCTTTACCACATCACTCCTCATCATGGAAGAGTCCAGTCAAAGAATAAAACCTTCCCATTTTTCCTCTTTCTTTCAAAATTTGGCTTAACCCAAAGGTAGGGAAGTACAATTACTGACTTGTATGAACCAGATGGATTCTCTCCTTGGTTTGTGCAAAATTTCCTTCAGTTTGTCCATAGCTAGCAGCATCCAAATGACAAAATCTACTGTTTCCCTCAGCTGAAACAAGAACAAATATTTATCTACCTAACACATAAAGAAACTGGAAACACTGAGAAGCTGAGTAGTTTTGCAGGTTAGAGTACAATTTTACTGAAAGAACTTGACAAAACCCATTCCTCTGCAACCAATACTTAATGACAAGACTACACACATTCATCATTTTTTTTAATCTAAGCTTTGGCACATATGAAATATTGAAATAAACTGAGCTAAGAAACAAATAAAATATGAGTAGAGCCACAAATGGGCCTTCTTTTGTTTGTTTTCTTGATTTTTTTCCTCTATTTCCCACCTCTGCAGTGTCTGCCTGCAGTGATTAAGTTGACAAATGAAGTTCTGACTACTAATTAAATTGAAAATAGCAGATATACAGTGACAGTGATCTCTCTTTCCCTCATACATCACCAGTAACATTGACTGTGCATGGTTTTCCCTGCTCAGCTATCCCCAAGCCCAGTGGTACAAAGCACAGCGGCTGACGTACCCCGAGGTGGGAGGGAGGGAGGGAGGGGGCCACTGGGTGTCTCCTCTCGCATACCAAGAGAGGACAGGAGAGTTTAAATGTGTAACCACCAAAGCCTGGACTCATCACTGTGCTGGTGTAAGCACTGAGAGATCTCTGGCTTGTCCTTTTTTTAGCCTGGCAGAGGTTAGTTTGTGCTCTAGGACATACCTCATAGCTCTGGTGACTGGGGGTCAGTGTGATGCTCTATGCATCTCTATGCATACATTTCTCATGCCAGCCTCACAAACCCGCTCACAAACATCCCATGGATTCTAGCAGTTCCATATTGGGCAAAAGGCAGTCAGTACAAGGAGCAGTAATGGCAGGAAATCTCTGTCATCCATTGGGATAGCAGTGAAGGGATCACTTGCCCTCCAAAAGCACAAAGGAAGGAAAGACAGATCCGGGCTGCAGTCATCCCTGCTTCCACTGCCTAACCTTAATGGCCTCTTCTAACAATTATAGCCATTTCTCAGACTATCTACTGTCCTAATGATTCTTCTCATTCTGTGATGTTTTATTTCCACTCCCTTGGTGTAGTCCCTTTCATCTCTATAACAACAGAAATTTGAAAGCCACCCTGAATGCTTTGATTTTAAAGAAATGCTTGATGTATATGAGCTGTGAAAATTCTAATCCAAATCATCTCTGAAGTTTATGATTTAATAGCCAAAGAAAAATTTGTTTGATTGTTCTCATTGTACCACCTGCATTTTTGGGATGGTCTATGGGTTTTCTTTCAATATGTTTGCAGGAGATGACTCTCACTGACAAAAAATGCAAGTATTTGAAGTAAAAATATCAACATGTCGATTTACTAATATAGAATACACATACATATAAAAATACAAACATATTTTATGATTGATAATAATATAATTTGTGTTTCTATTTGAGTTAGCTAAGGTTTTTTGGGTTTTTTTCCTCAATTTGGGTTAGTTCATTTTATTTCATTATTTAAGTACTCTCTTATAGAATGGTCTTTCTGATTTCTTTTTCGTTCACAATGAGTCACCCATACATTTCTTTCCTCATGAGAGAACATACTTCAACAATGTTTTCCAGGATTTCTTAAAGGAAGAAAATTGTAGCCAGCCAAACTCATTTTGGTTGTACTAAGTTGACAACACTAAGAGCAGTGACAGAATTAGAATCTCTTACCAAAAAAAATTCAACTACCTCTGGTTGGTGTTAATTTTTGTCTTGCAGAATTTCCTTTTCATTTTGGAAAATGTAAGAAGTAACTGGCTTGTTTTCTGTAAAATACAATTTTTATTTATTTCCAGCAGGTCTCATCTAACTGAAGCCTTAAGTGAAGCTTTGGGAGTATTTAGGCGTTCTTAAATGAAGGTGCAGAGTGACACATAATCACTCTGATTGGAACCTCTTTGGGTCAACCATTATTTTTTAATTCAGAGTTCAACTGGAGCTTCACACAACAGGAGCTGTGGTGGGCAACCAAAGCAGAAGCATAACAGCCAACATGATCCAAGCCTCATTTAGGAAAATACCAAGTGAAAGCCTATTGTTCGCCCTTCTTTTCAGTCTCACAAAAATGACGGACTCCTTTCACTCCAGGGAAACTTTTGCTGATGTACAGGATGGGAAGTTGATGAGACACCTGGACCCATCCATGAAAAGTTAGAGAAGTGTCCATGCTGTAAAATACCCCCAATCTTCGTCACACTTCTTTCTAACCAATTTAGTTTGCCTCACTCCTATGCATAGAAATATACTTTGCCCTTTATGCACCCAATTTCAAGGTTATACTCAAACACGTACTGGAAGATAAAAGCTTTAAATAATGTACATTCTCTCATTGTCCTTTTCATCGAGATCACAGGTGCATGACCTCGTCACCCAGCACAAAAAGCTGTTGTCATGGAAACAGCTCAGGATGCCAACTTGACGACAACTGACATTCAAACCAGGAGGGACACCTTGTCTCCTGCCCTCCCCCACCAAAACAGTGCAGGGGCCAAATCTGCCGTGTTTCTTCCTTGGCAGGGCTGGGATGTGTTCTGCCATGAGGAGGAGGTGCAGTTGGCTCCAGCTCCACGTGGCACCACTGCACCCCAAAAACTGCCTTGGTAAAACAGCTAAGAAGAGTATCTTTTGCTTTCAGTGCTTACTGAGATGTAAGGGGAAGAGAAGGCCACCTTTACTAATGGCTAGAACAGAGAATCTCATACCGGATCTCTCACAGTGCCACTAAATCTCTCCCTTTCAGAGTGCCAACAGATCACTGCCTTCCTAGAGGAAAATCACTTCAGCACTCTGCATTTCCATTTCCTGCATGTAAAATGGGGATAACTGTACCTACGGCAAGCCTCAGATAAAGAGCTTTCAGTAATCAGTATTGTAATCAATTTTTTTTCTTATTCTATTTCCAGCTGTATCGATACTGTGGTAATTATTCACCATTAACTTTTCTAATTGAGTAATAAACAGTCCAGGAAGCAGGAGATAGACTTCTGGGCAAACACGCTGGAAAAGTGGATGTACATTCCAGAGAGAAATAAACTCAAGGGAAAGGTCTCTTATTTATATTTTGTGCCCCAGGAGATTTAATTGGAATGAACTATATAGTTAAAACACACCCATATTCTTTGACTCCTCCATACCTAAGCATTGCAAAATGTGTGAAACCTGGTACACAACTTTAAAGCAAAAAATAAACAGGTTTGTGTATATGTATATATCTACTCGCATATATATAAAATTAAATAAATATGTATCATTGTGGCTGGGGGAAGGGAAACAAAACACATACAACAGCATTTACTTTCCTGGAGGCTTGTGCATATTCTTGTGCCTGAATGCTGTCTTGTGATCTCTACATAACCTTTGAAACACAAGTGCATATTTCACCCTTGCAGACTAGCACGACCATTTTTTTGTCATTCCAATTTCATTTCCAGTGCGGTGTGGACTGCGGGCTCAGCAGTCACTGGAGTCTGAAGTGACTCTTGGGACCTCCTCACTGTTCTATATGCAAATGGCCCTGCACCTGGGCAGCCGAGCGGGCTTGCCGACAGTTTAGTTATGCAAATCTGATTGATCGAGAGCATATTGCAGAAGAACACACGCAGGCCTGAGACACTGGCAGCTATATTTCACTGGCTAAATTCCCGAAGAAAGAAAAAAAATTAAATGCCAAGCATTTTGATGCATATTCCTATCAACCCCTGAAGTGCTCTAGCGTTTATTTCGGTATGTTTTCAACACGTTGCTTAAATGTTGTTAATGCAATTTCTTGTGCTATTGCTGAATTCACAGAAAGGTTTGTTTTCTGTGGTTTTGGGTTTTTGGGGGGTTTTTTTTGGGTTTTTGGTTTTTGGTTTTTTTTGGGGGGGAGTTGTTTTGTTTTGTTTTGTTTTAAAAACAGCCCTCAAAAAGAGCCATCAACAAAGGGACAAACAAAGACCTGAAACAACAACAAAAAATAGGTACTACGATGTCGCAACACAATAGATCTGACAGTTTATTTGAAATAATTCTCCAGGTAAATGGAGTAAATGCAGTGTTAAAATATAATTAGGTCTTACAGTACAGAGGAGTGGAAAGAAACTGATGTACTAGCACAAGTTGCCCAGACTTCATTCTTTCTGCAACAAAAGGTAAAACAAACAGAGGGAATGTAGATTACATACTGTCACCCAATGTCGAAAGCACTTCTTTCTATTTACTAAACAGACTATAGAAATGCAGGGAAAGAAAAGAAAAAAGAAGATAGAAAATAAAAGAATCATCTGGGATCAGCTTAAAATAATAAATTCATTTTTTATTTAACAGAAAAAGAAGAAAGTAAAAGAAAAAATGACAACCCACCTATGTGTGAGCACGTGGAAACCTCTAAGAGAGAACACGCTTCAGGCATCAAGTTAATCTCGGTTTATTGCATACAACTGATTTATCTTCATTTATAAATGAGTGGTGAGCCCTGTTTCTAATATTTGCATTTCTTGTAGTTGTGTTTATGTACTTTAATGCCTTGGGGAGCCATTCATGGTGTTGAAATAACATGATTTTTATTTTCTTTTCCCTAGTTTTTCCAACAGCAGATACAGACTATTTCAATGTTTGAACACTGTTAAAGCCACTGGGAAGAGACATTAAATGAGACTTTTAAATCACTCATTTTATCTTTTCCAAGTCATATTGTGATAGAGGTTTTCAACAACAAGAGGGCTAATCAGACTAAATTCAGAATATACATATTTCTTCATTTGATGTTAGGGTTTTTGTTTGTTTGTTTGCTTGTTTGTTCCTTTGAAAGAGTGTCTTCTCCGGCAAGTTTTGGGGTTGGTGGCTCCACAGCTAAGAACTTACAATTGCACAGATCCCAAAGCAGAGGAGAGAAACTGTCTCCAGTGATATGCCTAAAATTACTAATGCAGCAGAATCTGGTCTGAGTTGGAGCCATGAAGCATTCCACAAAACAAATTGTAACAATAGGCCACTAGACAAACATCTATTAGTCTAGTCCTACAGAATATGAATTCACATTTATTCCCAATAAAATATATTTCCATTGTGAATCAGTGCATAAAGTTCCATACTTCAGAATACTTTTACATAAACAGTAATTAAAAGATATATTATTTGATTTAACCATAAAAGAAAAAGTATTTGATTTTTAATCTCAGAGTTAAATCTGCCTTAATCTCAAGAGGACTGTGCACAGAACAAAATTCCTTGGTAATAGAAGATTGTCCAAAAGCACTCTTAGAAATCCCCCCGAGAAATACAGTTAAAATTTCTAGAGAGAAGCCCAAGTTATATAAAGGACTTGAAAAGCCAAGCAACCCTGCTGGAGCAATGTTAGAGCACATCTTATTGAACAGAAAACATTTCTCTGCACGTTAAGTTGTATTGCCTTTGGCAGAAACTCTTCAGCTGCAAATTTGTCCAAGGAATGACATACAGTACACATCAGAGGAGTAATGAAGGAAAGAGGCTTAGATGGGCACTTTGCAGCTGACGGGGAGCTGTTATTGAGCCTTGTCTGCTGCATTTAGCAAAAGGGGGGGAAAAAACCCCAACCAAAACAGAGGAACCATCTTTGTGTGTCCCTAACTCTTACTACCATCCCTTTAAAATAAATAATTAAATAAATAGTAAAAAAAAAATAGCCATCTGACAAGCAAAGCCTAGCCAGAGGGTCAAAAATTAAGATCCTGGGAAAGGTCAAGTTTAATCTCTACCCACGATGCCCTAGTGCATCCCTCACAACAGCTGACTAACAAAAGGGGCTCAGCACTGTGACTGACAGAATTCTTAATTGTATCCGCTCATTCATGACAATTTGATTAAAATATTACGCCAAAGTCTCACCCCCTGTTTGCTTCGATCCTCCAAATCTAATTTTGAATTTTCAGAAAGGAGATTACCTCCACAAGCATGACTGGGATGCTATTAACTTCTACTTAATCTTTATTACTGATGTGAATTTAACATATGTATGGCTTCGTCTCGCTCCTGTTGTTTTCTCTCTAAAGTAACGTCTAGGCAATATACAAGTGGCGGACATTAATTTTCACTTTGATATTCTGTCATACCAAAGCTCATACTTTCATATGACAATTTAAAGTTGTACTGTCTTAATACCATGACACAATTAGACTGCATTAAAAAAAATAAAAAACCCAAACACAAACTTGCTTCCTCCAGTCCCCACCAAAGAAAAGAACAAAGCTGAACAGACTTCAAAATATTATAACTTTTCACTGATACCTCCAGCTATAACCCCTTCATTATAGGAGCTGTTCCAAGGACTGAAAAAAACCAGTAAATTCTACTTAATGCCAATAATGCAGTTGTGAAGAAGTCAAGGAAGCCGTCAAAATTTCTAACCAATTTGGATTATTGCCAAATTTATGAAACTAGTAAGTGAATATGGCCATTGTTACCTGTGTTCTCATTTCAAAATATATTTGAATAAAAGATGTGATTTAATCTTCAAGATGTTTACTCTACTCCCACACTCCTTTTTTCCCAATAAGACAACAAATTGACACAACAAGCTGCAATTATATTTACAGAAGTATTCACAAACCTATTGAACATGAAACATTTCTAATACATAGTCTGGTCTGGAAAAGAATTCCACTGAAAATGTTATTTTATTTCCTTCCCTTTCCCCCAGAGGATCAGAAAAATATCCTTTGATGTTTTCTTTCACAAGATATTTTTCATCATTTCTGTCCACATCTACTTATTTTTATCATAAAAAGAGAAGCCATAAATTAATCTTCCTAAATGCAGATGCAGTGACTTCCTAATTTTCCTGTCCAACTGCTACTCCCATCAGCAGGGGAGTATTTGGACTTGATTCAAACTTGAGGGAGGATATACCTCTAGTCATTTAACATGTATACCACTTACCAGGAGTTATAGAACTACCCTAAGTGTCTCAAATCCCATACTACCTGGACAATGAGTGATAGACTGATATCTAGAAGTAATATCTGGAAGAGGCTTCTCAGAATCCTTTTCAATATTTCATACATTTTGCTCAAGTAAATATTTGCAGTACTGTTCAGAATTTGATTTTCCAATCAAGGAAAAGAATCTGTATGTCTGTATTGAAACCTTTTCCAGCACTTCCCCAGGACTGAAATTATACTCACACTCAAAGTATTTAAGACACTTCTACCACCTGTGTGTATGGGGCTACAGGCATATTCTGTCTAGCTTGTTCTTTCTGTTCCTAACACTGTCATGAGACACATGAACCTCTAGATAGGGAACAGCAGCACAGTAAAGAGCTTCCATGTCTTGCAACAACTTTCAAGTTTTCCTGAGTATTCCCACTGCAGCTGCAGAAACACAAAAATTTTCTGAAGTTGCACCATGACTGTGATAATAATAATGAACACTGAAAATACGAACCTCACTGTTCCATCCCAGAGAAATCCCTACTTCAACTGATTTCACTACAGCTTTTACAGGATTGATACATAAAGGACCATGTCACAGTAAGAAAAAGAAATGTACAATGGATCTGCCAATCTCATCCTCAGAAAGGACAGTCCTCCCCAATCCCAAGTCTCACAATTTGTTGAACCCTTGGTATGACAGTACACAGTATTGACACCCGAAATCTTCTCAATGCCATCAGGAGTGCAGATGTAACAGGCTGAGCACATCATGGTCAGCTTTCCTACCCAGCAGGGACCCAGGAAAGGGTGGATAAAAACTTCAAAGTATGATAGTGATCTCTGCTTCTCCCTTGCAAATGGACAGTAGAACTCCTGCACCTTCAGAAACCAAAAATCAGTTTCTTGTTAGAAGGGCAGTAAACTAAAATGTACACATTTCATTCTCTGAGGACACAATGTTTTCTGGGAGCTTTCTGAATTATACAGTCCAGAAACAGCAACACAGCTGTACTGCAAGGGCAGACTTTGCAGGACAGCTTTAATAGACAGTAGCTTTGCTTGGTTTAAGGTCACATTACTTTCTTATACAGAGATACCATTAAAGGTTCCTTTTCTTTTGCCAGATTTTTAACAGTTGTAAAATAATCAGTTTTCCTAGCTGTCTGTCTCCCAGTTTTCAGTAAACCACTGCTGGGAAGACATGCACTGTCTGTGCAGACAGAGCAACCCTGGGATCTCCCCTATAGCTCCCATAAGCATAGGGTCACTCGGCATGTGTAGCAACACTGACAAATACTCCAGCTTGCTTTGACTCACTCTCTCCAGGAAAATGCATTCCCAGCTGCTCAGTCTCCTCCACAAGTTTTCTACTGCACACAAGTCAGCAAAGCAGTTCCTCTGTTGCCACGGGACCAAAGTATCTAGACCCAAATCTCGCTCCTAGGTTTGAGCAAGTGTGGTTGCCACAGGGCAGGGTAATAAAATCGACAGGCACTGTCTCAAGAGAGACAGGTGAGGGAGAAAAAAGACTTACTGTCTCTGAGGGAAGGGAACCCTCACTACACATGGCCCTTGTGAGGCCACAGGTTCTGCCTCAGGACTCCCAAGTGAAAAATCCCTCCAATAATAAAATTAAGTCCCTCATATTGTTTCACCCCACTTTTGACATAGGCAGTGGTTATGTCAAAAAGTTAAATCTATGTGCAACACAAAAATTACTAAGTGTGGAGGGGGAGATGGCCACTTACAGCATGTCAAGCCGCATTTCTCTCACAAATTTCCATGGAAGGTGGCCACTTTGCGGTTAGCTGCCCACAGTCCTGGATATCAAACCGGAACCTACTTCCAACAGCTCCAGCCTACTGAATGCCAAATGGAATGTCTCACATCACCTAAGACATGTCTCTAGAGAACTGTAGCTAAAGGGTCACAAGATCTGGTTCTTCCCCCATCCATCTCAAATATCAGAAATGTGGATGCCTGGAAGGGCACCCCCTAGGCTTCAGCTTCTCCCATGGAATCCCAAGGCCCCAGATGTCAATCTACCCCAGTTTCACTCCCCTCTGTTTGCCTTATATGTCCAAGTTCTGAACCCTGTCACCCCACTGGTGTTCGGCTTGTTGGCTGCTCCTTCCCCTGCTCCCCTTACACTTTCCAGTGGCCTCTCTGCCCCCTGCTCCCCTTTGGTTTGCTCCCCTGCCTGTATTCCCGGCTACACCGTCTTTCCCGCCTACTCCTCGTTCCCATTGGCTCAAGCCCCTAATCCCCTCCTCTGCATTAAAACCCTATGCAGCCCTCAAATCTCTGTCCCTTGTTCCTGGAACCCCCTCAGAGTGCAGGTCAACAAACCCCTCCTGGGATCTCCACACAAGAACTCTTCCTGGCCTCCGTAGCCTTATTTCCATCGGCTGGCCGTGGGAGAGTGGTGGTCTCCTCCGCCCCGACCCTGCTGCCTCCCCTTCCTCTGGGAGATGTTTACAGAAGGTTGCAGAGCCGAGCAGCCTGCCCGAGCCGCGCCGCAACAAGAAAGGGGATTTTTCCTTGCTGTAGTCTTTGCAGTTTTCTTCCTCATCTCCTAAGGTCAAGGAATATTACAGGACTTGTGGAATCACAGCAACAAAAACATGGATAAACACTTAGTCATGCTGAGCCTCGCTGCAGCCAGCAACCACATTAATACAATGCTTGCTGCGGCATGCCTGAGCTCCCCACAAGGTTTCTCCACTGGACAACTGGTGGTGAGAGAAAAAATAGTTGAAAGGTTAATGGGAGC
Organism: Picathartes gymnocephalus; assembly: GCA_013390045.1. Classification (NCBI taxonomy): domain Eukaryota; kingdom Metazoa; phylum Chordata; class Aves; order Passeriformes; family Picathartidae; genus Picathartes; species Picathartes gymnocephalus. Next base: position 39,047 of record WEKY01029146.1, on the reverse strand, counting down.
ATAAATAAATAAATAAATAGCAGCAGATTGACGAACCTAAGGCTTAAATAAAGAGGTAGAGCATCTTCCTATATGGTCCAAAGATAGAGCGTGAAAGTTAAATATACCAGGGTTTTAAATTTTCCAGATTATTATTTCTAAATCTTTTTTGCCATGTAAACACAGAAAAACTTCACCGATTTTCTGAACTGGAGGGGGTCACCACCTCTTTCCATACCTGGAGGCTACATAACATTATAAGTATAATCTCAGGTGTTAACTCTTCGATGGGGTTTACTTGAAAAAAGGAAATAAAAACCACCTCTGCCTCCCTACATATATCTCTAGATGTCCATTCCCAGTGCAGAGGCAGGACCTTTGTTAGGAGTTTCTGTCTGTTTGAAGGGTAATACTAAGCAGTCTTTGTTTTTCTAAATATAACTCGGAGTTTTCAGTTTATTGCTTTGCTATCCAAAGAACTGAAATCAAACTGGGGGAAAAGAGAATAGAACACCCCGCAAACACTCCAAGCCCCAAAGCAAACTTGACAACTCCTTAGGAATTCAACCATTGCTTGAATAAAACCAGCCTGCTTTCTGTTCACCGCATGCCAAATGGTTTCCTGTCATTTCCAGTAGGATGTTTTCTTTTATTTTTTTTGCCAGTTCACAACTGCCTTCTATTGTCAATGCTGTGAATAGCCAACAGTGATTTAAAGTGGTGGGCTCCTATCAGCATTGTTCTCCTGTTCAGAGGCACAGAGAACAAGAATACGTCTATGTTTTCCATACAGTGTAGAAAAATGTAATTCTCTGTTTAGTGTCATATCAACAGCTTGTGTCCCAATTCACTGCCATGGGCAATGAATGACAGGCTGAGTGAGCTGTCCATCCTGACAATGTGACCAAGATATCTGTGGTCAAGACTGCTATGTCATTTCTCCCCTTTCCAAAAACGTTGCCAGAGACATCTCCTATTTTTGTTTCTTTATTTGTTTCTTTATCTAAATACAAAGTAGAGATAAAAATGAAATTGAGTTCATTAAACAAGCCACAAATAATATCTTGATAGCACTGGAAATATTACATTCTTCACAATTTAACATTGCAGCATGTGCTCTCAATGGAGCACGGATTTCTTTATAATACTAATAAAAATAGCTGTAGCCCCATTCTTTCAACAAAGGCTTCCCCCCACCCCAGCAATTCAGTAGAATATATCTTATTTTCTAGTATAAAAAGAAGCCTTTTTTTTCTTTATAGGTAGCAGGCACATCACAGTTAACAATATGTAGCTGAAGGGTGATTAACTCCAGGTACCATAGGTCTGGAACTGGCAATAAAGAGGTAGCTTGGAGCTGTGCACTGAAAACAGCATTTATTCAAGAGAAGAGGAGAAATGAAACAGAAGTTTGACAATGTTAGAAAAGAAATGTAAGAAATAGGTTGAGGCAGCTATGGCACAGCAATGATTTACATGCCGTTAACGTACAGTGGCTGTATGTTGTGTTCAGGACAATATTTAAATAAAAGCAGCGTTAGCCTTAGCAAGCTGAGTATTAACACACTGAATTTATGTTGCCTCCAAGGTAAAGAGCATCTTCTTATTGTAACATATACAGGAATTACAGTGTCAAGAGCATTTTTGACAGTATATTCCACCTTAAGCAGAGCTTACTGGATTTGTTTCAGTTTATTTTTATTTTTCCATCATTTCTTGAGTGTTTTCATTTGTTTGTAAGTTGTTGAGTATGACGATAACTTTTTATTTCTACTGCTTCAGACTTAAAAACATTTGCAGCAGAGGAAAAAATAAATTTACACAGGCAGCAAAGGAAAGTAGAGGTTTTAGCTTAACAGACGGTTGGAGTTGATGGAGTAGGGGTACCCAGGCTGCAGACTCTCTGTGGCACGAGAGTTTTCCTACCATGCCATGGTTACCTTTATATGAGCTGCAGACTGGTGCTGTGGAGAACAGAGACAACAGTGGTGTCTCTGAACAGGCCTTTTGACACTCTGCCAGCATCAGGGTCATCTCTGTCTTGATCCTCCTTTGCTTCTTACATGGCTCTCCCAAAACTATCTGAGCTGCCAGGTAATGTTGGTCATAGGGGGATCTTAGCAGCTGGCTGTTTTGTGACAAATGACACAGAATCAGCAATAGTACATGACCTTTATGGGTTCTGGTTGTCTCTTAGAAGTATGTGAAATATTCACAATGAAATACAAAACCTACTTGAAATTCAAGTTGCTCCTCAGACGATTACTATGGAACCAAAAGACCTAACTGCCCTGTATTGGTAAGATATTTATATTTCTACTGCCCCCATAAAGTTCTCTGCCTTGTGCATCATTATAGAAAATAACAAGAAGTCAGAGCTTTTTTAAGTACAAGGCCTGTCCTAGATGACTGTCTGAAGTACAAATGAATGACAGTGAAAAAAGCAATCCCAATGGTAGCAGTATGATCTGGAGGCACAGACTTGGAGTCGAGGTGTGAAACTCTTTAGACTCAGCCAAAATAGCCACTGCTACTGGGGCTGGGGGAGAGGGGGATGTGAGGAAAAGGCACATAAAATTCAGGCATTAGTACAGGAAAGCAACTGCAGCATTTGCTACAAACTTCTGAACAAAGCACACTGAATCAACAATATGAGTAAATCATAATATCTTCTGCCTCCCAGAGCAAAAACATGAATCATGTTAGGTCCCTCTGAACATCTGTCATCCTCCACAGTATGGAAAAGAGTGAGTTTCAGATGAACAGACTCCGACTCTGTCAGATCAACTGTAAGGAACTCAGTGACACACTTCAAGCGCCTCTTCTTCCTCTTCTTTCATGTGACATGACCCCTTCCAATTTAACTGAGAGTAGGTTATTCCTATCCCTTCCTTATGCTATTATTTAGCATCACAGGCAGAGGATATAATTCTGGGCATTAAAAGGTTGTTGTAGGGAAATTAACAATCCCACTAGGTTTAAGACATCTCCATGTGCTGCAATATGTCTGGTAGGAAGACATAGGGAAGATAACAGTAGGACTGGAGTTCTGTATTTGGCAGTCATAATTCAATAGAACCATACAGTCTCTTATATAACTTGATAAAATGCCACTATAGAAAGTGAAGAATATGGGCCTGGGGCAGATGGACTTTTTTATTTAAAGATAACAACGGTAACATGAAAAAGGAATTAAAATTTGTACTAGATAGCTGCCTCTGCAAGAGCAGAAAAAAATTTCTTCTGCATCTCTGATGACTGGGAAGCAACTTGGACTTCAATCCAGGGGTTCCACACATTCCCTCACCTCCCCCCCTTCCAGCAATTAGGAAGATATAAAAGACTTTACCCTTGCCTTCATTGCCAAAATAGTTGATTTTATCACAAGACAATTAACATACTTCAGCAACACTCCCACAAAGGCATGGGACAAGTTTCTTATTTAAAACATGATATAGGCAAAATCAACACCATAGATAGCATTAGTTCCATTCAATAAAGCTTCGTTGCTTTGCTTCCTAAAGGATTTTGCAGAAGAAATAGTAAATACTCTCTATGGCATTACAAACATAATCTATGTTTATATTGATCTGTACACTCGAGTCCAGGCTTGAGAGCTCTTTCAGATACTATTGTCATTAACAGCTCCTGCAGTCACTGCAACATTTACTCCCTCAAATAAAGTAGAGGTTTTCTTCCCAAATCAAGTTCTGTTCATCAGAGGCTCATAGATGCATGGGAAAGGTGCAAAGCCTTACACTGGAAAGACATTCTTTTACAACTGGGAAGAGCACTGACCTCTGAGGTAAAAACTGATGGTGTTTAATTTCTCTCTAATTGTATTTTCTTTCTCTGCAAAAGATGAAATTTTGTTGCCACATGCAGAATGCATACAGCTTACTGTAGCTGATTGTATATTATCCACAGGCCTGCTTTTCCTTTTCCAAAAAGAAAAACAATTCTCTATTACTACTTAGATTTTCTCCCTTGATCAATTCCTCAAAGTTGAAAAAAAACCTGACTAAATCAAAACAAAAACAAACAAATAACAAAAGAAACCACAAACAAACAAAGAAACAAAAACCTTTGCTAATAAAACTTAAGAGTTCCTCACACCAACAGAAAGAATAATTTTAAATGAACAAAATACCTACTTAGAATATACAAGAAATAATTCTGATGACATATCTTGGTGGCCAGAATATAAAAAGTTAGCAGTTTAAAAGGCTGCAAAAAAATCCTGTGTTACTGCCAGAGCTGAAAGATATGAGTACTGAGTTTAGCATGAGTACTGAGTTTAGCAGGAAGGATAATGGAGGGCTTCAGTCAAATTATAGGTATGCATAAAGGAAAAAGACTTCTAATTGTAAAAGTACCCTAAATCAGAAGACAAAAAATGGTATCAGATGCCTGCAAAAGAGAAATAAGACACAAATTTTGAAAACATTTAAATATTGAAGCACCTTGATTCATGACAAGGTCTCATCACCATAATCCTCAAAACAAGTGTAACCAGACAGGTTTGCTGAAGGATATTCTTTGACTCAGGAATCATCCAATAAAATTCTGCAACTCATGCTATGTATGACCAGTAGGATGCTAAACTAAGTTTTCACAACAGTCCCTCCTGGACTTGAATTCTTTAAGAATTTGGAATTCTCACAGAAACCATCCTCCTCTCTCCACCTGATGGTTATTTTGTGGGAGAATGACATAATACTTTTCTGAGAGTTACCAAAAGCTATTGTCCAGTCACAAAAATCTGTGAAAAGGTATGAGGTAAGGCAAAATATGTGCAGATAAAGTGACCTCCAGAGTGAAACACAAGTTAAAAAAAGAATTTTCAGATAAACTGATGCAAGAGAATATGAAGTTAATGCACAAACACAAAATGCACGCTGAGTCGCAGTTTGATGATGTGTTGGGATGTGCCTCCTAAGAACCTGCATCAGCTTTGACGAGTCACATCTTCGTGCAATTCATCTTCATCACGCTGAAAGATGAACAAATAAATACCAGGCAAATAGAAGCTCTAAAAGGAGGAGGCAACACTGACAAGAGCATCACTAGGACAAATTTCCCAAGTCACTCCCAGAGCTGAACTCTAGAGCTACAGTAAGTGAGAGACAAGATGACGATCTGTAAAATCCTTCTGTTGCTATGTCAAGTGAATGCAGTGGGACCATTTCACGCCTTCATTCCAGCCAGTGTTTGGGCTTTTCTCCACCCTTCTCTGAGGCAAATTCTGTGTTCTGCTATGATTTCCTGCTTTCCTCACCTATATATCATTTACATCCCTTCATCTCATCTTAACCTGATACTAGTCTATTATTCCTTTTCCAGGAACTTCATTGTAGTCATGGATGGGTTTCTTTTTGTACTCTGCAATTCAGTTGTCCATTCTTCTATCATTTCACACACTCCCCATCTCATTACTATACTTCCCAGCCTTCTGGTTTTCCTTCTGCACTTCAGCTCTGTATTGTAGATACAACTGACTTTGCTTTTATCATCTTTTCTTACGACCATTATGATGTTTGCTACATATGTTTTTTTTACTTTTCCAGCTTGGTGTGTTCAAAAATCTTATATTATGCAGCCTTGTACTTTCCCTGGCAAACTGGCCAAGCTTCTTAAGATTATACTAAATTTGTCCCAGCCAGTCAGAACAAAAATTTGACTTTACCCCTTCTGTTATCTGAGCTAGTTCCTGGTTCACATGCATGTAAGAGCCTACATAATGGATTTCATTACAGCCAATGAATCTGCTTATTTTCTAAAGTTTGTCTCACATCTGTTCTGATGGGATAGCATAATGCTTGAGACCCTTCAGTGTGTTTAGACTGAAAGTTTTTCTTGGAAGTCTATCTGTCTCCTTCACAAATACTTTGCATTTGCATCTGCTCTGGGTCACAAAGTGCTTTATTAACAAAAAGCAATCAAAAACATAAAACTAAAAAAAATCCATGAACTTTAAGCATTTCCCAATTTTGAAATGCATCACAGATTGCAGGAACACACTGACAGACCTCAAGAAAGTTTGCATTAGTCCTCTCAGCCTCCCATGCTGCTATGTCCAGATTACACAGGACCCATTTAAATACCCGTTTAAATATGTGTTATACTGCCCAAGTTGGGAGACAACAATCATATAACTCGCCCCAAAAAACTGAATAATCATGTCAGGATTCAAAGTGAATGAAGCATGTAATGTTTCCCTCATGTTCCCATCAATTTTTTGTCTTTTGTCTGAAAATTCAAGCAAGTTTGAAGCCCCATTGTTCTGACTGCTCCATGTGCTTCCTGTGACTCCCTCATGTGATCCAAGCAGAACTAGAAGGCAGCAGAAGTCTAAGACTTTCCCAAGTCCTGTGTTAAATGAACAAGACAACTCCTGTGTGCTTTGCTGCCTGCAGGGCAATATCCCTTTCTGCAGCACTATCTCTCAAGCTCCAGGATGCTTTCTCACACATCTTTATTCTCTCCTTCCCAGTTCCCAGGATGGTACAGAGCAGGACTTTGGGTACTGTTGAGAATGAAGGGGTTGGAGGGGGAAAAGGGCTACACCGTACTTATAGTGCCAATGGCCAGCAGTTGTAATGAGAGAGAAAAGACAGCTGAGGTAATAAATTTTGGCCAAATTTCTACACATAGAATAGGTAACCTGTTTACCTTTAAAGGTTAACAACAACAACCAAAAAGACTCTAAAGACGTACAATTAGGAAGATGGATATGTGTCTTCAATAACAAGTGGACATGTATGACCCTGGCAACGTCAAGCTCCCTACAGTACCTCTTTCTCTGTCATCTTGGGTATCACCTATTTTAATAACACATTTACTGATGAGAGTAAAACTAATGTAGCATGAAGAGAAGGATGGAATAGAAGGCATCTTATTTGTCAATATATCATCACTGTCACCCTGCTTTGGTAATAAAGTGAGATATGAACAGCAGTCTGATTTTCAAAAACACCATGCACCAGCATGTCTCTTCATTTTCATCTGGAAGTGAGGGAGATCAGAAGTGCCAAAAAAAGTTATCATTTATTGCTTTTTTTCTCCCATAACTTATACATTTGTTGTTAATATATTTATCCATTTGAGATTAATTTTAGACTCTATTAAAATAAAATATTTCATTTTATGATTCTCATGATTCTGCCATTATATTGATATTTTTGGGTACTGTCCGTATAGTACAGCTCATGCTAATAAGGCTGCTATTATTTTTCAGAAAGCACAAATTCTTCAGTTGGAAAAAAGAGTTTGAAAATACAGCCTTTGAAAACAGGTAGGACGATATTTTGCTTCATGTCTTGGAAGTAAAGAGATTTGACTCATGATTTTTGAAAATCTGAGGTCAGGAACAATTGGCAGATTGTTTTACTAAACCACAAAGTAATAATAATAATCAAAATCTTAGACAAAATTATTCTGTTGCTGCTACTGAAGAGAGATTTACCTCTATTTCCCAGAGATTACCAATATAATAGCCTTTAATAACCTGCAATTGTCAGAAAAGCATGTTTTATTCCTGCACTTTAACAATAGCCCAAAAGTACCGAAAGCATTTGCATTTATCTTCAACCGGTGAAGTAGATGGCAAGACCAGAAGGAGCTTTATCTAACAATAGCTCTGGTCCCTTACAATTGTCTTAAATATTTCAACAAAGAGATAACCTCAGCATATTTCCCTGGCTACCAATGATTTGCCAAAGGTCAATAACTTTAGCTTTAAAACCCAACTGATTTCTAAAGCTTTTCTTGCTGTTGAGAGATTAATCCAGACTCTTATAAACATATTTATGAAATAAGAGAAAGGGACCTCAGCCTGACAGTTTGGAATGTAATACCATTTTGTATCTATATTATTTTTGGGATTAGAAACCATTAATTTCTAAAATTGTGCTGTGGAGCATAAGTGGCAACAGCTGCAGCTATCTGTTTGCTGTCTTTCCACATGGGCTATTTTCTGTGCAAGATATGCATGAAGAACACAAATAAATGGGGTGCTACCTCTTTAGACAGGGCCTGGCAAATTTAAAATAAAAAACTAAAAAGCATGAACCATGTTTGCCTTAAAATGATGAACTTAGCTGTTAATAAAAATGGCATCTTAAGGCAAGTCCTTACACACTTCCTGTTTCTGTAATCAATTCTTCTTCATGCACAAACTAATACAATGCCTCTTCTTATTATGTCACTACTGTACACAAAACATTTCATGCATGAAATATTAATCCCAGACACAGGTCTTTGAGAGAATGATTGTACTGGCTAAAGGAAGAGAGAGAGAGAGAGAGAGAGAGAGAGAGAGAGGTTTCTGAATATAGCTCCAGTAATGCTTCCCAGTCCCAAAACAAAACTGCAACTATACATAAGCCCATGGCTTTTCAATCACATATAAAAGCAAATCTTTGGACAGTTTAGTGATGTGGACAAGATGACTGAGAGAATCAGAATGAGACACACCATGTATCCCATTCAAATTTGATCTATAAAAACCCAAAATAAACCAAACATCTGTATTCTTTGTACTTTACTTTTCACAAAACCTACCTTTTTAAAGAATTTATTCCAAAGTGAATCTGGGAAAAGTAAAAGTTTTGATTCTTCCTCTCTAAGGGGAAGAGAGGGGTGGGAATGGAAAAAGAAAGGGGGAGAAAAAGGAAAAAAAATAACCTCAGTGAACTCAGCCTTTAAGTCTTCAAAAGATTTTTATTGTTAAGAATAGTCACTCCTTATTTCACAAGTTCAGAATACCGCACTGTCAGTAAACCATTCATTCAAATATAAATACCTAACATATGGTAATTTAATTAGGAGAATCAGGCACCTCTCTACTTCTATTCCTTGCTGATAGTATTATGGACTATGCGAACTCTGCCCCATGCCAGGCTCCTGCTGCCCCTTGTGCCCAGATCCAGACCTTGTCTGGACCATGCTTTTCCCCCATGGTTCACATTTCCTTGGCAATTGAAGCCACAATGCAGGGGGAGAAAAGGTACAATTATTTCTTGCCTTAATACTGAGTCAGAACGTGGCTGAGGTTTTACAGTATTAGGACAATTTCTACTCCTTCAGTTTAGATCTAACCTCAGAGCTACTGTTTAAGAAAGGGACTCATGAACGTCTTCTGCCTTCCACAGAAAGACCATCCTCCAGAATCAATTACTCAGGGCTTCATCCAAACCATTACTAAATATTTTGCCTACTGGAACCTCATTTTCTTTTCTTGCTAGAGAATGTTGTGGTCTAAGAGGCCTGAAAACTTGTAAAAAAATCTTTTCAAAGAAGTAGTCCATCTACTGCCAGTGGGATAGTTCACCTGAATAAAGAGTTATAAGCACAATGGCGTTCAACAACCGAATATGTTTTTCAGTAGATACAACTTTGCTAGACTGCAGTCATTGCTGATAATCCCCTCTGTGGTGGGTTGACCCTGGCTGGACACCAGGTGCCCACCAACACCAGTCTCTCACTGCCTCCTCAGCTGGACAGGGGTTTCCTTGGTCAAGATTAGAACAGGGACCCTGATCATGCACAGGCTTCCTACAGGGTCACAGCCTCCTTTGGGCACCCACCTGCTCTGTGTGGGCTTCTCCAAGGGCTGCCAGTGGATCTCTGCTCCCTTGTGGTCCTCCGGGGCTGCAGGGGCAAAGCTGCCTCACCATGGTCCTCACCATGCCCAGAGCACCTCTTCCCTCTCCTTCTGCACTGACCTGAGTGTCTGCAAAGCTGTTCCTCTCACACATTCTCACTCCTTTCTACAGCTGAAGTTGCAGCTGTGCAGAAACTTCCTCCTCTTTCCAAATATGTTGTCTGAGAGGCACTACCAGCATCAAGCGATGGGCTCAGCCAGTGGTGGGTCCAGCTGGCATTGGCTGCCCTGGGACATGGGGGAAGCAGCTCAGAGCTTCCCACAGAAGCCAGCCCTGTGCTCCCCCCCACTACCAGAAGCTGGCCACGCAAACCCAATATACTCCCTTTGGAATATGCCAGGAAGTTCTCTTGCCTCTTTGCCTATAGCCTCCAGATCCTTCTAGATATTTATTTTACTCTTTTTTCTTTATAAGTGATTCTTTCCATCTTCCCCTTTCCATCTCTATTGTTCTCCACTTACTGACCTCTGAGGTCATACACTGCAGTCCCAGAATGGTTTGTGGTGCAGTAGTTGTGGTTTCACCTCTGGACTGTGAAGTAGTGCTTTGCACACACAGGCCACAGAAGACCACATATTAAACAGAAATTAAAGGCTTCTCTGCAATATGAATAACCTTACATTGAGAAGACGCATGTACTGCTGGAACAAAAATCCCACTTGTGCTCAGTATTGGGTGGGAACAATGTCCAATTACAGGCTTCTCTTGCAAAATAAATTAGAACTTCAGTGAGTGTATCCACTAATTATCTCCCAGAAAAAAAGGGATTTAATTTGATGTCAATAGGGCTAAAGGAATATTTAGCTCCATCATTTCTGTAGGAAATGATGCTATAAGTCCTGCACTATCAAGATGCTAAGAAGTGCTTAAATAGCCACACAGTAAACTTGCTGCCTTTTGCCATTTGGAATAATACATGGAAAATTGCCAAAGCTGCACCACAGGATTAATTACAGACTGATCACAAAATTCTAAAACCACAATACTTTGGCAGCCTAGCAAAAGCAGCTCTCTAATAGATTTAATCAACTGTATGGTAAACCCTGAAAGTAGTAGATGCGATGTAAAAGGAGGTCAGTGAGTTTGAGTAGGCTGTGATTCTAGTCACCAGGCTTTTTCCTTGGTGAAAAAAAGCACTGATTTATTACATGCATCCCCCAACAATATTCTAAATAAAGTGTTTAAAGATAATTTTAAAGTATTTAAAAGTGACAAAACTCCTGCTTCCTTTATATTAAAGACCAAAAAAAATTATTTTTTTAACCTACTAAAGGTGATCTTCCTTGTCAGAAGGACTCCTACCAGGAAATGCAAGGGTAGTTTATCTGAAGGTTTTCTAACTGTTAGATGTTATAAATGTCACTCCTTACTGCTGGCACCAGGCTGCCATTTAGCTCTCAGTACAGAGAAAAGGGAATGCCCTTTCTTAAATTTGCTTAAGTGTCTAAGGCTATTACTTTGGTCTCTTGGTCTCTCGCACATGGTACATTATTTTATAGCACGAACAAGTGCAGTAGCACAGTCAAACCCTTTTAGAACCAATTAAAAATAAATAGGACCTGACCAAACTCACTGTCAGTTAGCAATTAGTTGGCTGTTTTGATAATCCCATTACAGAAGGGGTACCAACAGAAATTCAATCACTCCAAAAATTAGTAATATACCAAAGGCTAAGGACACATAGACAAAGCAGTTCTGGACCACAGGAAGGTTAATTTTCTCTCCCTCTCAACACCCTCTCCCCTCCCTCAAGAAAGGGAGATAGAACCAGGCCATTTCTCCTTCTAACATGCTAAAGCTTTCAAATAGCTCCCAGGCATTTTAGAAGCAGTTGTACAGTGTTTGCTTGCCACTTTCAATTAAACATGGTACAGCAGTCTGATGTCACAGCGATCTACTAATAGGAAGAGTTTATTTAAGAGTGTTAAAACTCCAAACAAAGAACTGTCCACAGAGGTCTGCATTTTCTGGATAAACACTGAGGCAGTTTGTAGAGACAAGAACAGGGAGAACAACATAAAGCACTACCGCTCTGTCTATAAACGCTCCCAACATTTGGGGAATGCAGATATTTTACTGCATATCAGCAAAATCCAGATAATTTACTGCATGTCATCAAAATAATTGACTTGTGGGATTCCATAAAATTGCAGCTAGCTTTGTGCATCTCCTTGGAAGCTGTAGGTATCTTGAGAAGAAAATTATTAGAAGTATTTGAGCCTCTACTATATTCAGTCACCATAGTATTCAACTAAGTTCCTTTCTCCATATGCTTTGATTAAATGGAAGCTTTTCTGGTTGGCCACCCTTCCATTTTAACATTGTGTTTTCAACTATTTTGATATACCTGATGGGATCAAAAGTCGACCAAAATAAAATTTGTTCCTGGGCCTCTCTAAAGGAGGCAGAGTGAGCAGCTTCAAGGTGGGAATAGAGATCAGAGAAAAAGTGGGCAAGAGGAAAAGAAACATGACTGATTCGGAAACTGGTATGGAGGAAAGAGGTGGAAAAAGTAGAATGGAAGGGCTTGATAACTAGAAAGAAGCTGTCAGGGGAAAGGGTTCTTAAAAGTTTGTGTTTTTTACACCAAGAGTGCAATTAACTCTGTCCATGAGAGAGCTGGACTCCAATTCCTTTCAAGCACTTTTAAAGTACATTAAGGTTCTCTCTAGAGTCAAGTACGGACACTTAACAGTGTTGTTAGTTTAACTAGGTATCTATCATGTGTATCCATGAAGTTTGGCCCCAGCATCACATCCCTTAATCTATTGGATGCTACTGCTTTGACTTGCAAGGTGTTTCAGGATTAACTTAACAGCAGCATTATGAAGACCAAACAGCAAACACATCTAGGAAGACCTCCAAACCTTCTTGATCAGCCCCAGATAGAAGTTCTAATCAGTTCCTTCCTTTTCCAAACAGTGCCTTCAAAAATCCAAGGAATTGGAGCCCAGAAATTGTTTTGAATTTTGCAAATGCACTAGGAGTAGACAATATTTGCAAAAAAAAGCGATGACAACATAAAGACTAGTAATCTCATTTATATATAAAGAAAAAAAGAAATATCTCAGTTTTATTCAAAAGGCAGAGGATTATCTAAACAAAGTCACATCTCCCCATGTACACATTCTATTTAATTGTTGTATATAATTCAAAGACTGAAGGAAGGGGGGATCTATCTCACTTTTATTGGTTGTGCCTCCTTCTAATCAAGTTCCCTGCCTCTTTTTCACACATGAATATACAGTGACATCTGAGTAACAAATAATGCAGAGCAATGCTGCTTCTTTAAAATTAAGATTCCCCCAGACTTTTTTTAATGTCATGGATGCTTTTCTATTGCTGCCAGGCTTTATACATCATTGATTTACAAAACCTCTGGTTGAGTTGACAGTGTCTCACATAATGAGTGAAATATAAAAAGCAGCAACAGATTATACTCTTGGCATGCAGACCCAGGCTTGACTGGAAGCTGGAAAGAGAGAGGTGCTTCCCTTCCACATAACTGTGGCCTCTTGGGGGGTTTCAGACATGGTTCGACTCAGAAAAACCAGTAAGTGCACACTACTCACTGCATGTAGCTACTGTCATTTCTGCTTCACAAAGGTTAAAATCCAGTGTCTTCTGCATTAATTTCTAGAGGCAGAGGGTTTGCACAGAGGTAACTAAAGCCTGCAAACTTTTAGACCTGTCAAGGGCCAGAAAATAACTCAGCTTCAGTCTCAGATGAAGTGAGACAGGTCTCCAGAGTTCTGGGCACAGGGCAAGTCATTTAATTTAAGAAATGTGCCTATTTGAAAAAAGGCTTTGAGAGACAATAGAAAGCCAAAATCCAAGAATATATTTACAAGGTGTTTAATCAAACTTTTTTTTAAGTGAAAGGTTCTGGGTCTCAGCCCACAGTCTTTCTCTGATACAATTCTCTCATGTCCCAGAACATTGCTTCCCATTTCACAGATGTTCAATTGCTTCTCAGTTTATTTATTAATACTTCCAAATGCCAAATTTTAAATTATAAATTATTCTATTATTTTCCCTAATAGATACTTGTCTAAATACTATGAAATTCCAATAATATATACGTTATGTAAACCTAGACAAAGAGAATTCTATGATAGCACTAAACAGTCTCAGTGCAAAAAGAATGAAAGAAGGGAAAAGGAAGAATTAGTAAGTGGACAGACTTACAACATGTTTCCCAAAGTTATTCATGGACAGTAGCAAGTAACATATGTGTGGTTCAACTCAGCAAGAAATTGCCTACTCCACTGCATAAAATCCAGCTGCCCTAGGAATGCAGCCCAAACCTGTTCTGCCTGCATGAAAAGGACAACCTCCCTAAGGTCCAGAGCAACCTCAAAATGACAAGTGGAGAAGAAGCACACTTTATACCTGACTGCGGATAAGAATATCAGAATTTCTGACTGCAACTCATGTTTTCTGACATTGCCCACATGTGGTGTGCAATTTTTGAATACTCAAAATGTTCTCTGAAACTTAGTATGTTTTTTCCCAAACAGATAGATATTTTTCTATTGTAGAAACAGAAAAGTAAGATTTAACTCCCTACCTTGATTACATTTTTCTGGGCTGCTTTGCCTTCATGCCTTTGTAGACAATCCATGCACCAATTCTGATTTAGGCAAGAAGCTGAACCAGGGCTAGAAGCACCTTTTTTTCACCCTTCCACAAAAACCCTACAGAATGTGTTCACAGCCCCAAGCAGTTGCATTACAGAAAAGGAAACTCAGCTGTGAACCCAATATATGGAGCTGACTGAGCCATCACACATCCAGACTGGAATTCTAGTAAGATTCTCAGCAGATGCAGTTTAATGATGAAGTAATTGAAAATATAAAAATCAAACACATTACCTCCTGCAAAGACAACATTTCTGAAAGTTTTATTTCTCCAATGCTTTTATGTTTTGATATTCTTATGCTTATATATCTTTTGTGAGAACGAAACTGAATTTTTGATCAGTTTTGGTTTCTAAATACCTTCCCACGCTGAATGGCATTCAAAAAATTTAAGTTTATATGCAGAAAAATTTTTGTGAAATTGTCTGTTTTCCATCAGCTGCATTAGAAAGTTTGTCCCAGCTTTTACTTTGAGTTTTATTACTTCTTTCTGGATAGCTCTCAAGCTTCTTTTTCTCCAAAAATTAACACATCTCTTGTGAAATTATAGTATCCCAAAGGAGATATTTTAATTACCTGAAATTCTGCTGGGTTTTTTGGGGTTTTTGTGAGATTTCATTAACAAACTCTTCTTTTTCACTCACAGCTCCTCCAAACTAAAATAAAAGTGGTTAAATAGGTAGTTTTTGTCATGATGTTTTGATTCCAGAACTGATTTGTTGGAGGCTGTAGTGGTTCTGTTCTGTTGCCTTTCTTTTAGTATTAATTCTAAATAATCTACTGTGAAAAACTCTCACAATTTATCACACTTTCTGCCTGTGGCATTTCCCTTTAGCCCAAGGATAAATCTTTCTAACTCTAGCAAATGTCAGGAATGCTCCTGTGATACAGGTGATCCTACAATAATAAAAATCAACAGCTAAAAGCAGACTTTATTGTATTCATTATGATACTTATGGCCTGTTATAAATTTTCATCTCATTCTTATTTAACAAAAGCTATATATTACTATCCTCTATATCAGTGTGACCAAAACCAGAAGACTATCTTGAGTTATGATATGCTATATATGTAATCATTTTTACAGTAAAGATAAATGAAGAAGTTATCATATTGAAATTGTAACTAAAACAGTGAAATCAGTGTTAATATTTTTTATATCATTTCAAGGATTTGTATCACAGCAAAGACAAAAGAAAGCTAAACTCTTTAATCATACTTAGACCATTAAATATCAGAATTTAAGAGCAAATTAATTAATATTTGTACAAATACCTCAGCAATCTGCAACCTACCTCACCTTTGCCAGAACCAGAGCTGTCATCATGCGACAGCCACCAGCAGCACTGTCTTTTCAGTTTCCCAGGTTACTGGCAATGATTTTGTTGAAGTCAGTCACGGCCAGTTTGCCACTGTGTAAAGTTTGTCTCTTGTGTGTAACACACTCAACAAAACTTCAGCACACATGGACATTGTGAGGTCACACAGCATACATCATGCTAGGCTGAGGAATATAGAAAATGAACACTTCTCACCTTCACAGTATCTTAGGGTATCTATCTTTGTTTTCTTGTACTCTTTTTCTGAGCAGAAATAACAAGATTTTAGTTTCTTGAAAATTACATTAAAATAGCTGCACTATCATGTTTCTATGACCTTCCCATCCCCCACAAATAAAAGAGATGCAAAGCTCTCCTTTGGAAAAAGAGAGCTGTTCCCAAACATGTTTCTCAGGACAATCACCAATCATGTCAAGCATTGTCCAGAATGCCAAGGAGAAATTACTTGTTATTTTGTTTCCCATTCCTCAGAAAACATTGCCTTTCGTTTTGCATCAAGGAAACTCTTATTTACAATTGCAGCTCTGTTGATTTCTCTCATTACAAGGTTTATATATGAGAAGAGTAGCTTAGCCTACACTTCTGTCTTTGCATGCACTTTTTCAAGAACATAGACTATGGAAACAAAGCTTTGCATAGAACTTTCTTTGATTTTTGTCATCTTTGAGCCAGTGCTTAACCATCATCACATTTTTAGATCTGTCACTGGATACTTCTGAAGTACAGAAATAACTGCATTTTCCGAGTTGTTGTGCGTGCAATGTTTTGACTCCAGTCTGGAAAACCACCCTGCCAGAGCAACTCCAAAGGGAGTATGCAAATCCTTTTTAGTAACATTCTTCACCATAAAACATCAAAACACTATCTGAATGCATCTGGGAGATGAACAATAATTTTGTTCTGGTCAGGCTAATCTCTAGTCTTTATTATAAACTCACAGCTACATAAGTGAGATGAGAAATAGAGTATGCAATGGGCAAGAAGCCCTTCTAGGGGTGTCTATATTTTGCCATTAAAGTCACCATTAACAGACACACAGTTTACAGGGAAATTTTTCACATAATAACTTTATCAGAAAGTCATGGTTTATATCGAAGCTACTTTTAGAAGCACACGTTTTACACTTCTTATTCCACAGCAAATAAAAAAGGGCATGAGGACAGTGACTTCAGAAATCTTCCTTGTTCTGGAGTGCAACCAAAAATGAGAGAAATTGATGATTGCTTAAAGGAACCATTTTTTTTTAATGGTCCTCATATATTTCAGGGCGAGTTTCTCTAGAATCCAAATATGACTAAAATTGCAAATCAATTTAAGAACATCAAATAACTCAACTTGCCAATTAAGACAAATTGATATTGCACACAGCACACTTAATCTTATGACAATTCAGCTACAAGGTTTGCTTCATAGCACATAGCACACTTCCAAGTTATATCTTTTTCCCAGAGCTTTGACTTGGACATCACCAGGCCAGGAACCTGGAATGCTGAATGTTTTGCTAGTTACCTCAACGCTACAAATCCCCACCAAAGATATACTTTCTTACCAGTTATGTCATTGCCGCATCGCCAAATATGAATCCTAAGAGCTCTTGGAACCACTTTGGCTCTATTGTCATTAACAATTTGCCTGTGTGGAAGCTGTACACACATCTCAGTGACAACACCCTAGATCTTTCCTATTCCCACAGCAGACTTGCTATGGATAAAGCAATTAGAAGATCATTTGTCCATCCTGAGCATTTACCAAAAAGTTTCTCCTGTTGATTCTTTCAATATTCCAAGTACAGATTCCCTCTCTTACCAAGAGACTTAGGAAACAGCATCCTGTGATTGGAAAAGGCCACGTTCAGTTCCCAGGATAGCCACCTGCTCTCTCAAGTGACCTCAAGGAAGTCACTTGTCCTAAGAAACGGCCAGTGACTCAGGAATGTCAAACCTGGCATTTCTTTAGTATAGTTTTCAGAAACCATTCATTTTATTCAGCAATACAGACAAGGTGTCTACCATCTGGGCAGGGAAACAGGGAGCAGCTCCTACAGAAGAGGAAAGGTAGAAAGTCCTGGGTGCCTCAAGCCAGGCCCTCCAAAAACAGTTTTGAGGCCCCAAATCTCTTTGTCATTCTCCTCAATCTATAAAATGGAGACAAGAACATTTTCCTTCTGCCCAGGGATTGTAAGGATAAATACATTCCTGTTTGTGAGGCACTTAGATAAGATAGATGAGGGAGCTATGTAGGTTGATAGATTCCTTGATCTTAAGGAACTGTACTCTTGAAAGAAGCAGCTTGACTGAGTTATAAATGTCCGTATTATTCACAATATGAAACTGCCAAAAGATAAAAAACATTCTAATGATATTTGAGAGCAGAAACTCCCCTTCGCCCCCTCATACTTTGAGGACTCTGTCCCTTTGGAAATGGTATGCCTTTCAGTGAGGAGGATTCCCTATTGTTTTCTTCCCTATTCTTTATAATGTAAATGTAACCTCATTTATTTATTTATTTTATCTCCCAGGCCTCTTTTCATCTGGCAAGATGGTGAGGGAGGGGGGTGGAGGGAAGAGGAGCTGAAGGAGGGGGGCTATTTAATAATGTCCTATTAATCGCAGTGCACTATCAGCAGGCTTTAACCCCGTTGCAATTCTTTGATTGCTTTTTAGGGATTAGAGCAAACTTCGTTGTCATTCATTGCATTGCAAATAGGTAAATTTGAGTGATATATACACAATATATAGATAGGTGGATAGTACATCAATATATGTGCAGAGTATATACATGCATTTATATAGCTTGTACATACATACACACATATAAAAATAGGATACATCTCCCTGTATGCCTAAGAGAAAAATCAAATCAAGGCACGGAGAAACTGAAAAAAAACCCTACATGTATCATTCACCTGATTTCAATTGTAACTCCCTTTGAACCTCGGCCAAATCATTTTGTACATTAAAAATTGGTCAGGGATGATAAGATTCCATTTTCATGGTTGGTAATGCAGAACCGGTGAAAGAATACAATTACAGACCCCTGAGTAAACTCTGCGAATGTCAACTTGATGTAAATGATCAAGTGTCGACAAAGGGCTGGGGAGGGAGGCAGAAATGGAGGGGAAAGAGAAGCAGAGGGAGAGAGAAAAAGAGGCTTCAACTTCTGCAGCAGTCTCACCCAGTGACATGCCAGCATCTTCCCTGTCCCAGCCGTTTGGGACCCGACCTTTTTGGGCCAACACGGGGCCCCCAGTCTCCCACGGCTGCCGCCTCCACGCTGTGTCGGGGTTGTGACACAAGTGACCTGCCCCTGCCTCCAGCAGGCCAACAAAAGCAAGCAGCCAACACAAAGAATTCTTGCAAAACAATAGCATGCCTCCTCAAAAATCCTGCAAGAGCCCGACACAGGGTTTGTACTGAGGGACTGTCAGACCCCGACGCCTGCACAGAGTGGCTGCACGACTGCAGGTGCGAATCCCCAGTGCCAGCCTGAGCCCTCCTGGCTGCCTTTCCACCCCGACCCCACCATCTCCAGGGCCCCAGGCAGCCCCGCTTGCTTCTCTCTGCCTTCTCTGTGAGCACTAAGCTGATGCCATAGCAACTTCTGCTCTTTTTATATTGAGCTGACATAAGAATCTGGGGGTGAGTGTTGTGGCCAAAAGGATGTGCAGACCTGAAGGAAAGAAAAGGAGGCAGAGGTTCTCATCACTCAGCAGGGAGAAAAATGGTTTAAAAGTTGCCAGAGCATGATCTCTGTATTCCTTATACTTCATGATTGCCCAAGGGAGCAGACAAATCCCTTCACTTATAGGCAGGTAAACCGAGGCACAGAGAAAGTAAGGCACTGTCCTAACAGTGTTCCCAAAATGAGTCTTGAGCTGAGGGCTGACTGCTAGGCGCCTGTTTCCTCCAGCTTCAGGCTGACCACCAGAACATGCTGCCCCTTGGGGCTAAGGAGAGTTCATATCTAGGTCATGGCCACACCTCATCTGGTCCCACATTGCAGTGAGAACAAGACTGCAGTGAACTCCTGGGAGGGGGATACATAACCCAAAGTCTTTTGCCATTCGTGAGCTGAGAACAGGAGCGATATTTCCATTTATTTTGGAATTATCACCTGAGTTGATTAAAGTGGTTATCAACTTCAGTTGTTCTTTACATGTCATTTTTGTTTCACATTTCCAGTGTTTTCTCTGTGCGAGCTGCATAAATTATTAAAACATTATTTTATTTATCCATCCCCTTGTGACAGAAATAGGTTGTCTGAAAGCAAATCTTGTCCCAATCAGTTTTGTTTTTCTTGGTTTCTCTCCTCACTATTGCCACAGCTTTTGGGTTAGTGAACACTAGTTTGCTTTTGTGGAGAACAAAAAGAACTGTGGGCTGATAAAGACAGGCTGCTATATTAAAGGTTATTCCAAAGTACATCACTGGCTAGGAAACAATAGGCTTGTAAAACTTTTAGCAAGCTGGGTGGGAAAAGAAGATAATATGCTGAAGATAGACAGGATGGGGATTGTCTAGACACCAGCAGCCCCGCTTCCCATTGAGACCTAACCTCAGCACAAAACTTTCTTAGTTCACAATTACCTCCAGAACTGGCCATCAAGAATATGAGACAGTGAAATAAGCAAACCCCAGGGTGCTGAAATATGGGCTTAGGTTTATATCTTATATAAAAACAGTAGACTATGACGGTCCATTCCTATCCTGTACTCAATTCTTTTTATACACTAATACATCAATACAAAGCAGTGTTACAGAAGCACACTCTTAAAATGTTGCACTTTCTTCTCTTTTTGAATGCTGGATGCCGTCCTAATTATGAGCAAAATAAAATTAAGCAATGATATGCACATGATTTCCTACTAAAAACAAATATCATGATCAAGTTTGATGTAAACATGACACAATGTTTAGCTGATAAGGGGTCTAGACTCTAGCTAACTACCTTTACTTTAAAATTAGCTCTGTTCAAAATATCCCTATAAATACTATTAAAGAGTCAAGTGACGTTTAGAATGGTAGCAGGACTGTTCTGATTTTGAAGCACAATTTCAAATAAAATGAATTTTAAACAGTTCAAAACATTGCAATTTCTCACCTGCACATATGGCTTATGACAAATTTGAATACCATGTGTTATCTGAATCTTAAACTCTGAACCAGTGTACACAAATACAGTTAGGGGGAGTTGGGCACTGCAATCTAATCTATTTGCTTCTCAGGCTAAAATTATTTGAACAGTTATTATTTTTTCCATTTCCTTCCCTTGATTCTATGTTAGTGGTTCCCTAAATGACAAAAAATTATATTGAATAATATAATACTGAATATTATACTATTGAATTTTTCCTCCCCTGTTACAAAAAGTAGACTGGACTGAACCCATTAACTGGGAAAGTTAAGCCAATGCACAACATCCTTTTTGACAAACTTTATTGCATGTTGCCAGTCTTTGCAGATGATTACAGAAACTTAAGCATAGTTTGTCTTTACTAAATGTAAGGAAATTAAAACATTTTTTCTATGTCCTACTCATATAATGAGAAATATTTCAGTTAACAGGGACTAAATCTACGTGGCATTTTTATAATATACAGCACAATCTATTTCAGCAAATGCAGAAATGACCATTTATATCCAGCATTGCTGAAGCACTCCAGATTTGACATAAAAAAGCCACAGCTCTAATATTAGATTTAAATAGTGCAAATTACACCACATGTTAAATAACTATTCCCTTGTGTATTTATAGCTTTAGGTTTTGAACTTGCTATCTTGCATATTTTTCAGACAGTCATTTAAAAAAGTTTTCAGTCCTTTATATAATTATTATTATTAACTATATGTTAATTATTATCGATAATAATTAACATATAGTTATATCCACACTAAAGATGATTTACAGATATTGTTTTGCTAATAAATGTGATAGAAGGGTTTATTCTTTCAAGACACTCATATGGCAAATATTTTTTCAACTAAATGATTTCTTTTGGCAATTCAAATCAATTTTTTTCATTTTTAGGGTTTTTTTAAAAAATACACATGCTTAATTTAGAAAGCAAAAAGCTAAATTAAAACTATTTGTAGGAAAATTAGGAAAGATATTGCTCCAGTCTGATTTCCCAATTATATTTTACCACAGCTTTGTAAGTAGCTGCTATCCTTTTTATTTGAACCATTCTGAGGCAAATTTTTTAGGGAGTACAAATATTTCATGCAGAAGAGTGGTACACCTAGCAATAGAAACATGCAGCAGCAAAACTTAGTATTCAGAGTGAGTCCAGAGGAGGGCCACAAAGTTGATTAGGGGGATAGAGCACATCTACTGTGAGGAAAAGCTGAGCGAATTGGGACTGTTCAGCCTGGAGAAGAGAAGGTTTCAGGGTGACCCAGTTCCAGCCTTGCAGTACCTAAAGGAAGCCTACGGAAAAGATGGAGAGGGACTATTTACCAGAGCATGTAAATGCAGGACAAGAGGGAATGGTTTCAAACTGAAAGAAGACAGGTTTAGATCAGATATTAGGAAGAAATTCTTTACTCTGAGGGTGATAAGGCACTGGAACAGGTTTTCCAGAGAAGCTCAATTACCTCATCTCTGGAACTATTCAAGGCCAGGCTGGATGGAGCTTTGAGCAACCTGGTCTAGTGGAAGGTGGGATGTGTTGGAATTAGATGATCTTTAATATCCTTTCCCACCCAGGCTATTCTATCATTTGTGTACTCACCCTGCCTACTATAGCTGGAGGAATAGCAATTAAAACCAATAAGCAATAGCTGCCTACACAAGAGAAAGGGACAAGGCAGGCTGAAACTACAGATAGGCAATACCCAGGGAATAGCGTACAAAGTTTTGTTTCTTTGGGCAAAGACTATCTGAAATGTCACTGACTTTTGCGTATTTTGACTTTAGGAAGGATGTAATAAATAAGTTTTAGGTTTTCTACAGCACCAAAAAATCTTGTTTTTGCCCCTCATCCACATTTCCATTTGAGACAGAGTTTTTAGAATCCAGATTAGAATAGTCAATCAGTAACTATAAAATAATTTAAAAGTTATCTTAAGTAGTATTGTTATAGAAGTACATTTAGGCATCAAGTTTTCAGTAATCTATATCTTGCAGTACTAAATACATTATCTTCTACTTTCAATAATGGAGGGACAAGTTTCTCTAGATGGTTTTAGTGGAAAGCAATTTTTATATGTACATCTCTGCAGCTGAATACAGGAGTAACATAACAAGACAAGTGGATAGGTTATACATTCTGCTGATCTTCTTTATTATTATTAACAACTCAGGAGTGAGAGTAAATTTTCAGTGGTAAATAATTCTAAATCTTTTTTTACATGAATATTGTGTGGTTATATTTTTTTTTTCCAGTCAAAATATTCCCCACTATTAAGAAAACCTAGTAGGTGAGTAACAGGTGAGTTCCATGAAATGATATACAAGAGACCCTGTCTCACTGCCTGCAAGCCAGCAGCCCTGGTGTGCTCATGTTGGTCTTCAGCCCCTCAAAAGTAGAGAAGTGCAACACAGAATCTTGGAGGAAGAAACACTAGCAGAACAATCTCTGCCATTTCTCAAATAATGGGAATATATAAAGGGAATATAATGTATTTAACTTCCTACAAAAAACCTGTCTAATTTGGAACACCTACAGTGAGCCACACAGTGAAGCATTTGTAACAGTCAAACACAGAGGCTTAAGGTATGAGAAAGGAAATGGTCCATGAAAGATTGGTCTACAGAGTTAAATCCCTAAACTAGGCTCACCTCGCAGCCAATTTTGAAAACAGATTTCAGGTCAGGAAATGGTAGGGAATGAGTTTAAGTGAATATCAAACCCACTAACCCTTCTCCACAAGAGGAGAAAAAGTAATTCATGAAATCAGCAAAGGATTAAGGCAGTTCAGGTACCTCTACAATGCTAAAGAAAAGCTCAGAAAAGTTCAGAATGTGCCCTTGAGCACTCGAACCCCAATAGTCCACACTCATTGACAACAGTCTCACCTTTGGGTTTTGTTTTAGACCCTCATTTCTTTCTTCAGGAAGCAACCGTTGCCCAGATCTTAGGATAATCCCCTATATGGACCACTCCCAAAGAGCACTATGTCCAAGACCATCCCACGATCAGCATTTCCTATCCTACAAAGTCCACCAGAACCACTGTGGGAGGGTTCCTGCCTCAAAAGCCTTTTTACACAGTTTAGTTGTACCATTCGTCCCCCTCCAGAAGCACATACAGACCTGTCCTTGCTGATCCATTGGTCTCTTCTGATGATATTCAATAGAAAATAAATCATAGCCTCTGTCACAAAGGCTTGGAGGTCAGTCTGTTTGTGCAAGTACTTCTCTCCAGAACAGAATATCCCCGATCTTTCCATGTCTCCCTCACCAGAAAGCCCTTGGGTTACTGTAGCTGTTGAAACAACCTAGCATTGGAACAGGGCAGACACAGAGCCTCCATCAGAAAGGTTCTACTCTCCAGCTGAAGAAGATGTATGAGGCTGGCTTTAAATTTCTCTCTTATATTAACTGAAGGCTATGGCTTCACTCAACAACTAAAACTTTTTAAATTTTATTTGCTCTTCTTGAGTCACCCATATTCACACAGTAGCATTGCCACACTGCCAAGTTACACCCAAAATGATACATGAACTTGATCAATACACTTGTGCTATCACTGCTGCTTCCCAAAGAAATCAGTACAGGTACTAAAAGGAAAGGGCATTTCCCAGATAGGATCTATCGCTTCAAATACATCTGATTTTTGATTCAAAACAACCTTCAGGTGTCAGTGCAAAACCACTCTTTTCTGTGTAGCTCATTGGCAAAAGATGAGCAAAGAAATGGTTGGAAAGAACTCTGGTGGTGATTTGTTAATAATTTTGATTAAATTTAGTGGAGTCACATGGTTGTTGTTGCATTTTTATCCATGGATAATTATGGAGTCTGCTCATTTTATGAGATGTATTTTTAAGAGTTTATCAGTGGCTTGGGATGAGTGCTCTTTTGTTTAGTGATGTATAAATTTGAATAATAATAAATAACAGAGTGAAAGAGAATGAAGGAAGGGAGGAGACTGAAGTCTGGGAAGATGTCTCGCTGTGTATGTCTGCTGCATTTGATCACAGCATAGATGATACAGCATTGGGCGTTATAGAAAGCCCTAGTATAAATCAGATTAGATAAATATTAATTGCCATGTACTAACTGTGCACTTTATTGGAGTATATTGATGCTTTCAGTCAAAGACTCATGTTATTAGCATACATTTAATGATCAGTCACTTCCCTTTAAGGAGTTGTAATGTTTTGTAGAGCAGACACCAGAAAACAAGGCTGTGTTGGTGCACAGTGACACTGCCTTACAGCGACATATGGGTTCACATTGGCTCTCCCCAGGGCTGCACCCTGTCAGCCTGTCAGCCTCACACTGCGGGGCACCACTCTGCTTCCCCATGGGGCAGCCCAAGCTACAGACACCCTCCAGACTGACACTTCTCAATCAAAGACTGTGGATGGGGGAACCTGCTATTGAGGATGTACCATATAATTTCAGTACTATCACAGCAGCCAAATATTCAGCATTATGTCCTTGCTGCACTTATTGTGGTGTTGAGGAACTCTCTGACCACTACTAGCTTCACCTAGGCACTTGCAAATATTTGCACTCACCTTTATAAAAAGACAGAGACAGGACTTCTCTCGCATATTAAATAAACAAAGTATTCACAAAAATGTTGTTCCTATTCAGAATCAAACAACTGCATTCACCACAAAGTTAAATTTGGGGGGAAATTTAGGGTTAACCACCAATGTTAAAATAATACTGATTTGGACAATTTTGATGTACTGAAAAACCTTCTTAACCATACAAAAATTCAAAGAAAAGAAGGTATGCAAAAAGGAAGAAAGCCTAATTCATTGCTTAACATTGAAAAAAACACAAGAAACCTACCCCCTCTTCTGTCAAAATGTCATTTAGCCAAGACATTACTCTGGAAAAGCCTGATTTTGACAAAGCTGCACTTTTCACTCTTAAAAGATCTTGTAAGGAATTTTTCGCATGATTAATACAAATAAGTAACAAGGTGTTCTCTTTCAAATTATTTTGGTACATTTGAGGAAAGTTGTATTACTTTTAGGACTGTATCAGGCAAATTATTTTGCATCTGTGTGTACACCACAGTTAAATCATGAAGTAATGAGTGGACATGTCAGGCATTTATTTGGGGTTTATTATGAACTTGTGCTGTGGGTCCGTGTTTTGTACCAGAGGAGCGAAAGCTGTGTTTTGGTGCTGCTTTCTATGTTTCACTGTGGTTGTTTGGCTATAGGTGCTCATGGCTGCTCTGGGGTGGGCATCCAGCTGTGGTGAGAGCACTGCACTGTCTGTGTGCTGAGTACAGCCTGCTCTCCTTTTTTGTATAAACATGAAACTTGCCACCACACTTTGTGGCTGTGCCGAACGCCTTTAATATATGTTACGACAGCGCTGCATTGTGCTCAGTATTATTGCCGCTCACTCTGTACTGTAGGCATGAATTTAGCTGTGTGATTACGCTATAATATCACTGGGCTCCGTGTTGCCCAGTTGTGCCAGGCTCACACTGTGTGCTGTGTGTTATAATAATGTTGATA
Organism: Picathartes gymnocephalus; assembly: GCA_013390045.1. Lineage (NCBI taxonomy): Eukaryota > Metazoa > Chordata > Aves > Passeriformes > Picathartidae > Picathartes > Picathartes gymnocephalus. The sequence continues at coordinate 12,774 of WEKY01029146.1, read as the reverse complement.
GGGCTGAATGGCAGCGCTCGGCACTTTGCAGTTCTGCTGTGCTCCTGCAAGGTGGTGCCGGGGCTTTGTGCTGTGCCAGACTCGGCGAGGGGAGCGTGGAGGGCTCCTCGCTTGCCTTGTGGGGATGTGCAGAATTAGTTATGTAATCTGCACTTTGTGCCTTTTTTGCATTAATTTTGTGTGCTCTCTGCTGCTTGATTGTGGGGTATTAATGTCAAAATCTTCCATGATCTACTGCCATGTGGTTGTGGTGGAGCCTCTGATAAAATCACGGCTTTTCTTAATAATGCAGAATTTTAAGAGACAACAAAATGTATAGGAATTGTTCTATATTAAAAATGCAGCATGATTGTATAATTACAATATTTGCATCATGCTAAACAGATTGGCTGGGTTATTTCAGATTCTTTAAAGTTGGGATGGCATCAGGCCTACAGTATTTCTAAACTGTTTCGCCCGTCTGCAGTTGTATAATGAAACACCACAAATTTTACCCAGCAATACTTGTGCTTTCTAAGTGCTGCATTATGAGCATAAAATTACCAAATGTACTGAACACACTTACCAACACTGAACTAAAATCCCTTATCTCTCACCCACAAATTAAGTCTCCACAGATCCTTTTTTTACAATGCTGTAGTAATAAATACATATATATTTATTCCTACAACCATTTTAAGAAATTAGAAGGAAACCCACACAGTAGTTTAGCAGTGAATTTACAACAGTACAGCCTCTCGAGCAAGTATGTAAAACAAACACATATCATTTATTTCCCTCATTTGAAATCCGCGCTCCCTGACAAACAGACAGACAGACTCATACACACAGATCACTACAGCCCAAATTGGACATCAGAGAAGAAACTAGGACTTCTTTGCTATCATCCGTGATTGCCCTGAGGGTTGAGGAGTGGCCAATTTACAGCATGAATATAGTCTGGGGATACATGAATCATGAATCATGTTTGATGTATGGAAAGGCACAGTCACTCTGAAAGGCTGCAAATGCAGTCATCTGCTTTTTAAGTGAAAAAAAAAAAAAATGCTTGCAAAACAACAACAAAACCGGAGAGATGAAATACCTGGGAAATATTATTTAAAAGACACCATCTTTGCTTTTTTTTTTTTTAATTGGGTTGGAAGGGGTTACTTCATTATGCAGCAAATTAGAAAATTCATAATTTATCATTGCACCCAGTCGAAATGCCACCCAACTGAGTCGCACCCCTGTGAAAACCATCACATAGTAACAAACTGTCAAAGCCTGCTGCAGCCGACGGGCAAAATTAATATGCAAATGTATGCAAGAAATTAAAAAGCAGAATTACCCAGGCAAATGAGGTAGCTATACTTGAATTGTTAGAATTATGAATAATTACTGCGAATTTTCTGCTCCTAATATAACTTGTTTTTTGATAAACAAAGACTTAATTATCGAGATGCGCTGGAGAATTTCCGTGGCGCTCATTAATCTTGCAAAAAAAACAAGTCCCTGGTGCCCAAACCGTAATGAAGAGCGCGTGCCCTGAATCTTCAGAAAGATCAGAGGCACCAGGGTGCCAGGGCTAGAGAAAAAAAATGACAGTGCCAATGTCCCCTCCTGTACCCTGGAGTGTCATAACGTCTTCCAGTAACTATCAAAGGGACTTATTTATGCCAGCAGCTGAGCTATAAGTCCAATTTACGATGCCTTAAGCAGTGGTGAAATGATCTGTTGATGTGCTATGGAAATGCCATCTTGCAGTAGCTCGGTTTGGTCCCAGTGATACCAACACGATGAGGACCCTCCGCTCCTCTGTTAATGGATGCAGCATGACAGACCATAATACACAAGAGGGACAATCTTTTAGGACCAGTCTCAATGGTGCTCCATTAATCTTGGTTCTGCAGCGCTGTGGTGTCCATGGGAACAAGGGCATTATCATAAGCATTGGTTTTAAATGTTCCCATTAGGGATTGCAATAGAGGGGAGAGATGCATGGGGTGAGAGGGCTAGGGGAGACAGTCCACTATTAGTTTACACTATTTTTTATGACCTGGATTTGAACCATAACGGGTGGCTCAGAGAATTTTCTCTTCCTACGTAACATAAAGAAAACAACAAAGGAAGAAGCAGCTAAGTGTACAGCGCGGTGCAGTGCTGCATGTTTGTCTTCTCCGTTTTTACAGCAAGAAAATCAGCTTGGCCCTGGTGGGCTGAGATAATTTACCATGAGAAAGCAAAGGGAAAATAACCCCAGGTACTCTCAGCACAGACCAAATCGAACCCGCTGTGAGCTTATTATTACTTAAAAACTGGCATCTAAGTGGAAATGACTGACTCTCTGTCATTATCCCTATTACCACCATGATAAACCCAAGCAGATGATAAGGCAAAATTACAAAACATCAGTTCTAGAGCTCAGAGGCTACTTCAGAAGCTCAAGGCAGACTGTGTTTTCAAATGCTTCCTTCTCTACACTCAAGTCCCCAAATTTCCTGATACCTTGACAGAACCATTTCACTGCATAGGCAAATTGTCACCTTTTAAACCAGGGTATCTGTCATTTTTATACAAGGGTCTTCCACTCAGTCATTCTTTTGCTGAATCCTCCAATTTTTCCACACATACAGAGTGGCTACAGCACCGTAACATTTGAAATTTCATTCTCACAACCTGCATTACACTCAGAAAGGGGAAGGATGGGGTGACAACTGCCTCACAACTGACACAAAGGACACCCCTCCTGACCACCGGGCTATATTTTTTTAATCAGCTGGAAGAGCAGCTTGCCTGGGGAGGAATAGAACTTGAGAGTGAGAAGAGGGGAGTGAGCAGAGAGTACCAAAATTGTTTCCAATATCTTCCACCATCCCCTCACCCTTCATGTTACCATGGCCAAGAGAAGTGAATTTTTCTGACATGTTCCTTCTGTCTCCTTCATCAGCCTCTCCCTACAGAGAGGTGACTGGCACATCATCATGGGATGCTAACACCTCCAGCATCTTCTCCCTGGTGCAACAGAGCTGGAGGGGACCTGGAAAGCAAAGTGTTGCCTAGGTCTGAGCATGTTACATCTGGATTTGCAGGCTGATAATTCACTTCACTGGTTGTCTGTATAAAGGGGTTATTACAAAAGGAGCAGTAATTGTGTCTGACATGGTTGCCTATTTCCATGCTGCTCAGCAAGCAGGACAGCTGCTAAAGTTCTTTCCAATAAAAACTTTCTTCTCCTCTTAGGAATGGGGGAGTTTAATGTTCCAGTCTTTCTAGTGTCCAGGCAAGATTCCTACAAACCATTCCTCAGTTACAAGCAGTGGTGTCACAGCCCTCATGATGACTCTTAACATCTTGGGTTGAGTCATGTGCCCCCTGGGACAGTGCCCCAGATGCCACCATCTGATGATGTGGGGCCATGAAGGTAGCTGTTATCTTCTGTTTCATATCATAGGATAAGCAGGATCAAGCACTGGTAGACACGAAAACCTGCTTCTCAACTAATGGTCACAGTGTAAGTCTCAGCATTTCATAGTGATGAAACCTCAGGAGTAATAATCCCATATGGTATCAGCTTTTGAAAAAGCCTACAAGAAACAAAATTTCCTTCAAGACTGGTTTCTTGTTTTACCAGAAACCTTCAGTACAAATCAAAGTCTTTCCTCCATCTCCTCCATACACATGCATGGGGAAGAGATCCAAGTGTGCAAGATAGAAATTATTATTATAATCAGTGGCCAAAAATGGCACAGTTTAGATTCTTTACAATCTGTCCTTGCTCTTAGTGAGCTGGAAAAGGCTAGAAAAGATCCTCTGCAGAGAATGGGGCACCAGTCACGAAGAACTCTCACCCTCTTTCCATAATGACCACATCTAGGCAGCACACCAGAAAAAGATCTACATATATATATGTATGTGTATTTATGTAAAAGATATGAATGTATGTATGTTCCTGACAGATATGGGTGCATAAAGAAGGGCGGGCATACAAGATGGAAGAGGGCTTCTCAAAATGCCTTTTGCAAGATATTGCAACAGGACCTGGCTAAAAAATCAGAGAAATTACTTTCCAGTAGAAGAGACTGACATTGTGAAAAGGCAAGCAAAGATTTCAGGTCCATATGAACATGTTGCCACTCAGGTTTATACAACTCCAAGCCTCTCAAAGAAACGTAAATATTTTCAATCCAGGTCAATGTGCTACCATAGCAGAGCTGCACACACACCATGTGCACCTTTCTGACACAACAGTTGTTCAGCTTGCTACACAAATCCCAAAGGAGACTAACAATTTACAGTATTTAAATAACAAATATTTTAGGGTAGAAGAGCTGTGCTTCTAGTTGTCAGCTTGAGGGTCTTCACAGTGATGAAAAGGGGGAAAAATATACTTAGATTTTTCCTAGTGACCCACATACCGCAAAACATCTGCTAACAACATGGTTGGCTTCCTGCCCAAGTTCAACTATGAGCTGACTCCAGCTGATCATCTTTGCCCTCACCGTAATCTGTAGAGTCCCCAGCAAGCAAAAGAGATCTCAGGGATGTAAAAAGTAATTTGACCAGTTGAATTAGCACAAACCTGAACAAACATGAACACACATATGTCTAATGTAAACCTTATCTTAAAAAAAGATGCTACCATCAAATACAAAATTCAGATTATGATTCTTTAGGTTAGAAGTAAGAACTCACTTGTCTTTAGCATGGACCTTCATGTTTGCAAATCTTATGCTGTTAAAAGTTTTAGGTCTTAAAGAAATGCATGTACAATATGAGTAGACAAAGCATTGGAAACAAATAAAAAGCCCCAAGAAATACCTTTTGTATTGTTGAGTTCCACCATTGTATTTAGTAAAGAATTATTCTGTTCGTTGAGAGAGAAACGATATTTCTAGAAGCATTTGTGTTCCATCTCTTTATTTACATCTGAAATGGTGTTAGCCTGTCATGCAAACACATTGATGTAACTTGACTGTCAACCTCACCTTTCATTGTTTGCGGTTATTTCTTTTCTTGCTATCATTTTTATTCAAATCATTAATTACTCCCAAGTTCCAGGTTTCTTGTGCTTTCTTTGCCAGCTAGGGAAGGCTCCTGGCTGGACCTGTTGATTGTGAGCAGAGAAGGACTGGTGGGTGATGCAGGGGTTGAAGCGTGTTACAATCACAAAATTAAAAGAGTTTTTCATTCTTGGAAAAGCAAGAAAGGGGGTCAGCAGAACTGCTACCTTGGGCTTCCAGAGGGCAGACTTTGATCTGTTTAGGAGGCTGGTTGAAGAAGTCTCTTAGAATTCAATCCTGAAGGGCAAAGTCTCCAGGAAGGCTGTACATTCTTCAAGAAGGAAATGCTAAAGGCACAGGGTCAGGCCGTCCTGATGTGCCAAAAGACCAGCTGGCAGGGAAGAAAACTACCCTGAATGAACAGAGAGATACAGCTGGAACTCAGGAAAAATAGGAGAGTTTGTGTCCTTTAGAAGGGGCAGCCCCTTCAGGAGGACTACAGGGATACAGTGAAGTTATGCAATGAGTGAAATTTATGAGTGAAAATTAGAAGAACTAAAGCCTAGCTAGAACTTAGTCTGGCTACTACCATAAAAGACAATTAAAAACATTTCTATAAGTACCTCAGCAATAAGAGGGGGGCTAAAAAGAATCACCATTCTTTATTGGATGTGGGGGGAAATGTGAAGATGAGGGAAAGATTCACAAAGTGACTTATTTGCCTTGGTCTTTAGTAGTATTAAATAAAGACCAGTTATGAGGGTACCAGGCTCCCTGAGCTGGAAGACAGGGATGGGGAGCAGAATGAAGCACCTAAAATCAAGGAAAAGTGGTCAGTGACTTGCTACACCACTTAGACACACACGAGTCCATGGGGCCAGATGGGATCCACCCAAGATTACTGACAGAGCTGATGGAAGTGCTTGCTGAGCCACTTTCTGTCATTTACCAGCAGTCCTGGTCAACTGGGGAGGCCTGAGGTAACTGGAAATTGGCAAATGTGACACTCATCTACAAAAAGGCCCAGAAGGAGGATCCAGGGAACTACAGGCGTACTAATCTGACTTTGGTGCCAGCAGTACATCACCTTTGGTGCCATCACACAACACATACAGGACAACCAGAGGATCAGGGCCAGCCAGTGTGGGTTTAGGAAAAACAGGTCCTGCCTGACCAACATTATGTCCTTCTATGACAAGGTGACCTGCTTAGTAGATGAGGGAAAATCTGTGGATGTTTTCTACCTAGACTTTAATAAAGTCTGTGAGACCCTTTCCCACACCATTCTCCTGAAGAAACCAGCTGCTCGTGGCTTGGATGGCATAGCCTTTGCTAGGTGAAAAACTGACTGGATCTCCAGAGAGTGATTGGTGCTACATCCGCCTGGTGCCTGGTCACCACTGGTGTTCCCAAGGGCTCAGTCCTGCTTAATTTACTGATGATCTGGACAAGGAGACTGAGAGCACCCTCAATCAGTTTGCAGATGACACCAAGCTGGGCTGGAATGCTGTTCTGCTGGAGAGTAGGAAGGTTCTGCAGAGGGATCTGGACAGGCTGGATCAATGGGCCAAAGCCAATGGTGTGCTTTTCAACAAGGCCAAGTGCCATGTCCTGCACTTGGGTCAACAACAAACCCCTGCAGCTCTACAGCCTGGGGGCAGAGTGGCTGGAAAGCTTCCTGGTGGAAAAGGGCCTGGGAGTGCTGGTCAACAGCAGCTGAACATGAGTTATTCTGTGCCCAGGTGGCCAAGAAGGCCAATGGCATAGTAATAGTGTGGCCAGCAGGACCAGGGCAGGGATTATATCACTGTCCTTGGCACTGGTGAGGCCACACCTCGAATCCTGTGTTCAGTTCTGGTCCTCTCAGGACAGGACAAGAAAGAAATCTAGGTGCTGGAGTGTGTCCAGAGAAGGACAATAGAACTGGTGAAGGGTCCAACCTAAATGATTCCACTCTTATTCTATTCTACTTCTATTCTATTCTATTCTATTCTATTCTATTCTATTCTATTCTATTCTATTCTATTCTATTCTTTGTTCCTACATTCAGGTACTCATTCTCCTTTTCAAATTAATCTGACTGCTTAGACCACAACCATAATCATATCTGATTTTGTTCAAATTAATAATCACTAATTTGTGAACATAGGGGGATTTTTTGCAGCTTGTATTAAAGACATAAGAAATCTTGCCATGAATTCAGAAAACCATACAGCAGTCTCTTATTTTAGTGTTACCAACAGAGAGTACTGGTTATTTTGTTGTACTTTTTATTAGTATCAGTAAGACTATTATTTCTTCCCAGTGAAGGCCAAAAGATACTGTGATTCAACGGGAGAAGGTGCTTAGCCACCTCTCATTACAGTTTTTCTGGCCCAGCAGAAAGCCTTGAACCCCTAAAATTCCTAAACTGACAGTGTCTGTGCTTGGGTGAGGTGTTGTAATACACAAACTGTTTGGACAATTTGAAATACAAGTATATAGAAATGTAACAGAAAAATGTAACAGCAAGCGACAGAAAACATGATCCCTTAGGTGCTGTAGCTGGAGGCTTAGTGGCAGATGATGCTGCAAAATGGCTTCAAGATGGGATATTTAGAAAATTGCTTTATGAGAATTTTACACTGCTAATCACAAGGCTCTAATAATAAGTCTTCCCTTACTAATAGAAATCTAAACACTAGCTTGCATTTTCAGATAATGCCTTTGCTAAACTGTGCTGGAAACTTTTTATATTCCTTTTTCATTTCCAAACACAACTTCATATCTGACAATTTCAGAATTGCCTTAGCCCTTCTGATTATACTAGAAACAGAACTCCTCATTTGATTAATTCTAATAATTTTTAGTCATTATTACTTTTTAACATATATTGGTATAGCAGATTAAATATTATTTATAGATTTAATTTGTGTCCTGTTTGGATTGTACAATCACAGGACTAACTTGGCTATCACTATCATATTGTTTTATACTGCTCCTAAAATTAAAATCCATTCTTGTCTTTAAGTGTTTTATTGTACTTGTCTTTCTTGCTTTGCATTGCATAGTCCATGATTAATTCTGTTAGCCAAGTGCATATGGCCTGCTTGGCTATCATCCATTATCTTCATCACTGTTGCCTCAAAATGAGCACTTTATTATTACTTTTTTCATCTTTCCAATTACCAGATGTGCTTTTGCATTCCCTTACTTTTCCTACTAGGCTGAGATCTACATTTAGAGTAAAAGTCCCAGCTCATTAGTCATTGAAGATTAAGTGATTTTTCCCTGGCTAACTACAGAAAATTTGAGGGTCTAGTGTTATAGAAATAAGTAACTTCTGTAAAACAGAAGCAAGAATGTCTGGCTGTTCCTCTAGAAAGAAAGCTTCATTTGTTGTCAGAAAATTGGTAGTTTGGTAGATGATTTAGATAAAAGGAAAATTCACTCTGCAAGTCTTGTAACTACATTTGATTCTAGTCTTTCTGAAGCCTCACAAGTCTTATCTAAGCTGAGTTTTGCCCGTACCTGCCAGTTCTATAACTGATTTATGCATCCCCTCACTACCCTCAATTAAAAAACAAAAAAGCAAAAAGCCCAGACAACCTGAAACAGTTGTGAAAAAAACTCTATAAGCAGCATCTCTCACTGGGAAAACCCTCTTGCAAGGTCACCAGACCAAATTTGCAGTTTCAGACAACATAGTGTGGTTCAGTGTGCTAACACCTGAACACTTCTCTGGCTGCATTCAAACCCCTAACCATACAATGTTCATTTACCCACCAGGTTAGCTGAGCTAAATGTGGCACAAAGTAAAGAACCTTGACAAACTAAGGGTAGCTTTTTTTGTTGTTTTCGTTAATTTCATTTGTATAATTTAAATAAAAATAGCTTCTTATGCACATAACGCCTCAGTCCACTCCTCTAAGTGGCTTAAATACAATTAGGGTATTCATTTTTTGTTGTTGTTGTTGATGTTTTATAGTCCCATTATTGAACATTTAAAAAAATTACTAGAGAAACATTTCATATAATACCACAAACTCTTCTTATGACATGGATATTTCTAAATGCTCCTGATTTTTTTTTCTATATAAGGTCTTTTGATTTAAAAAAAATAAATTAAATAAGGGAATATCTATCTTTCAAACCTTTGTACTGTAAATCTGTTTCTAGGCAAGAACCTACTCATTGCCTCACAAAGCAATGTTGGAACCAGACCTGTGCATAACCTGGGGATACATAAGGGAAATGTTATAAGATAAGTAGAGGAGGAAGCTGGCAGACAAAAACACTCTAGCTTCTGTTTTCTGACCTAAGTATGCTGCTCTGAGCATTTTAGAAAAATCTGTTAATAATCACTTTGAAGGAGGAAGAAAACTTTACAACAGAAAAAATCCAATAAATGGGTGGGAGAATTTAGGCTGAAATGTTCAGAAGTGATTAGGGTGACAGGCTTTAAACCTCTCCCAGTATTCTGATTTTCAAGAGACAGGCATGTAGTTCCCAAAGTTTGGGTGCCTGAATAAAGCAAACATAGCACCAAGTTGTACAGTCCAGAGCAGGTCAGTTGAAATGTTGAAGTGCTGCCACATACAAGAAAATTTGTGAGATTCTTTAGTGCTCTGGCACTTAGCCCAAGCTTTTAAAAGTATTTTTGGGAACTTAATTGCTCAAGTAGCACTGTATAATTGGCCCATCTTATGCTGACCACAGCCTCTGAGAATCAGATTCTTTAAACTGTCCCTTTTTGGGCATCTCAGAATTGAGGCGACCCTCTTCCCCTAAAGAAAAAGCTTTGCTCCTCAGGCAAATTCTTCTCCTTGATCTCTCTAGATCTGATGTTAATACCTTCATGCCTCTCTATAGCTTCTTACTCCAGGCGTAGTGACATTTACTTCAACAGAGTTCTGCCCAAGTGTTGTGCCGTAGTGACATATCCAGACTTGGTTCTTCTGTGCCTGCAGAAGTAAAAGATGTCCCATATGTATTAAGATGACAGGGCAATGTGTTGAAAACTTCTACGTATGAAGAATCTTAAGATATCAGATCAAAAGAGATTGCAGAAATGATAAATGTCATTTATACACTGGCAGGTTAAAATGGTGGCAATGTCTGGATTTTCATCTAAACATCACCGGGAAAAGTTTGACAAGCCTGGGATAGTATGGCGTGGCTATTTCTCTCATTTGGGCTGATATTTGCTTGATCTGCTTTTACCTTAATAAGTTTGCTCTGAGCAGAAGAGCAACTGCATCTTCCCTCCTGGCAAAAGATAAACAAAATACCTTTTAATCTCAGTGAACAGTTTGCATTCTTCTGCAGGAATTCAGAAACTTGCTATTGCTAAAATATCCTCTCTGTCTTTTGGTACTGTGGTTGTATTAGTGATGGCAGATTGCCTTTGTTCTAAAGTTTTAGTAACAAAGTGTCTGGATACAAAACTTTGTCATATTATGTTTTGAAGATTTTGTAGCAGCACTAAGTGGAGTGTGTCTGTGAGCTTTTATAATGGAGAAAAGCTAAGTGATAAAGTGCACCTTTAACATAATGACAGTAATTCGGTTTCAGACAGTGAATGCTATTATACCCTCTTTTAAAGACTAAAATCAGTCAATTGAAATGACAATTATGATAATCCTCATGTAATGAAGATTATTTTGAAACAAAAATCTTTTTTGTTGTGTGTGCCTGTGAGTGTGTGTGCATTTACTGGACCCAAGTACAATCTCAAAATTCTCCTCGGGTTGAAATTCTATACAAATATAACAGTATTTTCTAGCCATTCTGTTGGTTTTGGTTGATATTTATTGCAAACTGATTTCTTTAAAAAAAAAATCATAGACTCATTAAGGTTGGAAAATATCTCCAAGAATTTCTATATATGCTTTGATGAAATACTCTGAACATACAGCTTGGAGAAATGGCCAGCCTTAATAGAAGTGGTTAGCTTGGTCACACTTAGCATATGACATGATACTGCCTTCCCAAAGCACCCCATGCAGGTACCCTGTGTTTTATCTTCACTTTCTAAGGGAAGCTGCTGTGAGCTTCTAATGCATCACATAGGTAATTAAGTCAGTAATAGTTCCAGAAAATATTGTTCCAACTAGGAGTCAGCCTGTGAAAGGTGGTCTGTCACAGTCATCTGGGTTCAGAGAGAATATACCGACTATCTGAATTTAGTTCTTATGTGGGCTAAATTTTCAAAGAATTCTAAAGGAATTCTAGTCCTACAAAACTACAACTAAATTTACAATTTTTCTCATGTTTCTTTGAAAAACTCATTCTGTTTTAACAAATCAAGGCACTCAGAAACATTGTACAGCAGAAGCAAAATGACACGAAAGCCACAAAAAAGACATGCACATACAGGGAGCTCAAATGAAAAGGAAGATAAAGAAAAGATTTGCTGGTGCAAAGGGGGTAATAAAGGGAATAAGGACAAGATAACCATAGGCCTCCAGGATCTCATGTGAATGTTACATAGAGCTCCTGTCCTATGAAACATCTCTGACAAAAAATACAGCAAATATTATTATTAAGATTGCAAAAAACATTGGAGAGCTACAGATATACTTTAGTCAAACAAGAAAGATGTTTGTTAACAAATGTAGCTACATATTTTGTATACTACTGGCTGCCTCAGTTTTTCTGAATCTCATAATGATACTTCTTACTGTACAAAATACTTTTTTTAGGAAAACCGATATGTAAATACTGGTAAATGTTCTTTTGTTCAAGATTTTCTACTTTCCATTGCTTAGTTGATTTAAAAGTAGAGAACTAATGACGAACCTCACAGAGAATCCCCCAGAGATTTCCTTAAGCCAGGTGATGGTTTATGTGTAGTATTTAGCAAAGATATAGGATGCATCCCTTCTTTGTTGAGGGATGGTAATTAGGACCAGATGATTTTGTATTTTTTTATTAGCAGAGCTCTATTCATGTGAACTACCCTAAAAGTAAGTTCATATTAATAAAGCTGGTTATTTCTGGTTAATAAAGCTGGTTATATCTTCTTAGACCTGACCTAGTTCTAATAATTTGCCATTCAAAAGATGCAGAACTTAGATCTTTGCAGGAAGTTGTTACAATTCACTGCGAACAGTGGCCTAAAAGGGTTTCCATGTGCAGTCAAATACATTGGCACAGTAGGGAAATGTGATCTTTTCTAAGGCTATTATTCTAATCATTTCATCTAGTCCCTTGTCCAAATATAATATGCACTGGCACAAAGTTAATTTAATTTTTTTTTAATCCCTGCAACAGTACAAAAACCCATGACAAAGCAGGGTGTCAAACATGTGCTTTTAGGAAGTCCTTCATTGCCTGTTAATTGTGGATTGCAATTGTGTCAAAGTGATCTAGATGACATTGCTCTGCTGACTGTTTTGTGGTGATGTTTGATAGCTGGAAGACTAAATGCAGTACTTGGTATTCACTTTAAATATGCCTTAGTACTGAGTACAGCTTCACATCATGAAACACATCTCAGTCATGAACAGCTGATTGTGCCCTTACACACTTTTTTTTTTTTCCTGTTTTTCTTTTAATAACGTTTTGGCCCTGATCCTGACAAAGAACTTCACCCTGGCTCTGCATGAGTCCCTAATGCAGTAGTGAGGAATACAGCTGGAAAGCTTGCCAGGGTGCCTTCTCAGGCTTGAATCCACTGCAGCATAATGGCCCCAGAACTAGCTAATGAAATTGCTGGGCAGATTTTAAAAGTAGTGTCAAAATCCTCCAGCCCAAACTCTGCCCTGGTCTCACATCAGCAACCACAGAAGAGAACTCAAGTGCTCCTCTC
>WEKY01029144.1:0-62930 GCA_013390045.1 Picathartes gymnocephalus | reverse complement strand
GTGGAAAATTATTTGATCTCTCTGTAAACTAAACTTAGTGGTTTATTCCATTCTGATGCTATGATTAATAATTATTAATATTTGGAGAAAGACTTTAAAGTATGTTTATATTTCATGGTGTTGTACTGAAAAACTATATATGGAAAAATACATAGACGCAGACATGTGGCAGGTGCAGCTAGCAATTAATGTGCATAAAGTTAGATGCACAGATTGTATAAAGTTATTATTAAAGAAACACAGGGCTAATGTTGATAGAGCACATCGTGTATATCATTGTTGAACATGATAAGGAGATTAGCTACAATTAATTTATTTCCGGCTTTGTATTCTCCAAGAATCTCTTGGTGAATACTGTAAAATCTATTAAAAGTGTTGCCCTTTTATGTAGGTAACTATAAATTTGAAGTGAGCATGTGTGTGTGCTGCATAGGCACCAGTGAAACTGACAAAGGACTCCTTTAGTTAAAGCAGGCATATACTGAATTTTGAACTACCTTTTAAATACTTAAATTGTCAACCAACCGTTCTGCAAAGGAAAGGTTTTCAGTATATAATTCCCCAATGTAGGTCAGTTAAAGCTATAACACTTTCCTAAATTTGAATCTCTAGATCAAGTGTTTTTTCCTAGTTGTACATTTTCCCTCTGTGCATTTATTTCAAATGTTAATAAAGTTTTCATCTACAAGAGGCTTAGAATTGACAGAACAAAACTCTTTCTTTTTAAATGATGACAACTACTACTGTTTCTGTCTGCAGGTAGTGGAGGACATGCTAGAGGACGAGGAAGAAGAGGATGACAGAGATGACAAGGTAATTATCTTTCCTAGCACTTGGGTATCTGGGGATGGGAGAATTTAGACATGACACTGTTTTTACCGACAGTTAAAAAAGGAGTTGATGTGTTTTAGTCCAGAAAATTGGACAGAGCTGTTTATCATCCTAATAATGCTATAGTGTGTTGAGGGAAAGGTTAGAGGTCTATAAATCCTGCTTTCTTTTTATTTCTTTCTTTTCTCTTTTTATTTTTCTTTTTTTCTTTTCTCTTTTTCTTTTTTTTTTCTTTTTCTTTTTCTCTTCTTCTTCTTCTCCTCCTCCTTTCTTTTTTTTCTTGTTCTTTTAATTTTTTCTTTTTCTTCTTAATTTTGCTTTCCTCTCCCTTTTTGCTTGGTTTTTTGTGGGGGGGGGTTGTTGTTTGTTTGTTTGTTTGTTTGTTTGTTTGTTTTGGGGTTTTGTTTTGTTTATTGTTTATTGTTTTTGGTTTTTTGGTTTTTTTTCTTTTCTTTTCTTGGTCCAGAGCTGGATCGATTTTTTTTTCTACCAGGAACAAGAATATCTCAGCCTGTCTGGAACTTGATAGCTCTTGTGAAGATAACTGCAGCAACAACTGGTTTTAAAGGACAAAGATTCCTCCTGTCTTAAGCACTACAAATAGGGCTGCACTTCAGGAGAAAAATGGTGTGGAAATAGCAACTCTATACTGGTTAAGGATGGGATATTGACATCTAAAATTTTCAAAGAATTACTGGATAGAAGAATGTCTTGAATGTTTTGCATTCCATGTGACATTTAAATAATCACAATTCTCACAGACATCCACTTGATCTGAAGTTTGTGTTGTGACCCTGCAAGCTGGGAAACCACAGCAGATCATTCACATTTTTGAGGGGACACGATTCAGTTTAGATGCTGCTGGTTAGGTTGAGGACTGCAACCACAGTAAATAACAACTCATTTCCACATATTATTGAGCCAAGCCATGAGACTTCTTGGATTGGTTGTCCCCCAGAGAGAGGGAAAAAACAAAGAAAATAAATCAGAATGACCTTGCACCACCGAAGCAATAGCTAGCACTAGCAGGATGGCTTTCTGGTGAGATAAGTGCAGTGAAGACAGCCCAACTCTTGCTGGTATTTTCCTATCAGAAAGGTGATATTTGTGGAAGAAAATAAAAAGGTAAAAAATAGATAGTTTTACAACAGCTCTGTATTAAAATTCAGATTATTTTGACCTTCACAGATGTTCCCCTACTTCTGGTGTAATAAAGCAATTTTTTTTTTTCTGAGAGGAGAAAAACAGTGCATCTTAATTTATGCTCTTGACCTTTTTTCTGGCTGATATGTACATTTATATACCACTGTAAGAATTCATATGCTGGCAGCAGCATTTGAAATGTCAGAAAATTCACTGTGATTAGTTAATCCCCTCAACGATTATTTTTCTGTTAGCTAACACCTGAGATGTTAGAGATGATAAAAAAATAAGAGTATTTTCTTTGTTCCACTGCCAGGTCAAACATTTTACAATTATTATGTGAAATTCTTCTATACATCACTTAAATTGTTAGCAACATAATTTCAGAATCAGCTAACACTCTACTAACAAAATCTTCTTTTACAGAGCACATATGTGATGTTTTTTGATGCTAAATGATATGAGCATCCATTTCTAGCAATAAAATGTATGATTTACTGTAAAAGTCTGTCATGTAGCTGTGGAGAGTTTGAATTTTATCTTAATATGCTAGCTTTGAATCATCATTTGTTTTCTGATAAACACTGATCTACTATCCATTTGAGGCATTTTCTCCTGTTTCTTTCTGCTTTATTATTAGATCTGGTGCAAATGTGTGTGTATTCCTGGATATTTTAACCACTGTGATTAGTTCACAAAGAATAGTATTTGACTGCTTGTAGTTTAAACCAGCCTGTGTGGTTACTGCTTAGTGAGTTTTGGAAATTGCTAAACAAATTCCTTCAAAGGAGAAGATGGGGGCAGAGGTCAATCCCCCCTCCCTCCAATACTCTGGTGTTTCTCTGAGCAAACGTCTGTAATTAGAAATATCACTCTAGGTTTCAGTGTTGTGATCTAATATTCAGCTTTCTCAAACTGACACCAGAGTTCAAACATTTTCCTACATCTCGGTACCAAGGTTGAATTAAAGTGAGTACTGACATTGCTGTGTGCATGCAGTGAGCCCTTTTATTGAATATTTAAGAGCTGTTTTTCTATACAGAAGGTGTTAAGGTTGATTTTTATAAATTCAAAGCTGTCTTCATTATTGCAAATGTTTTGAGCTCTTAATTAAATATGCTGTTTGAATTGGAAAAAAAAGCTACACTTTTCAAAACAAGCACGTATGGACTATTCTATTTATTCAGTGTGTTTGCAGTGGGCGTTATTTTGCACTAGGTTAAATTTTAAATAGTAAGCACATGGTTAGGACTGACTTTGTTGTTAGAAGCTAGTAGGCTGTTTTTCCTTTCTGGTGCCCTAGACATACTCTCTTAACTACTGCTGTTCCTCTTATATTTTTTGTCTAAATGGAAGGGTTCAGGTTGTGTTATTGTAGATCCTGTGTGTTTTCTTAAAGCTATGTGCAACATGAATTTTTGTGAGAAAACAAATGCACGTTTTGTAACACCAGCTGGTAGTGGCCTGTGGCTTTTATTATTTCTCTTGTTTTTTTCATGTGGTACAATAGAAAACTCAGGGAAATGGGTCTCCTTATACGAAGAAAGTTACAAGATTAATAAATGTGCGAAACCGTTCTTCCATTAAAACTGAAGCATATGTTGCAAATATGTAAAATATACCCCAGCTGTTTGACCATGGCCAGTGCCTTTGCTCCCTGATTACCACAAGGAAGCTATTAGTCCTGTAACCTTTGGACTTAATGATCGATAGGGTATTACAAGGCATGGAACTGGAGCACCTGTTTCCCATTTAGTAAAGGCTCCTTGCAGGCTTTACCTAAACCTGTCCATATGTTTTCACTTATCAGATTGTTGGGCGATTATGAAAAGCGTCTTTCTTTAGAGCTGACTTGGATATCAGTGACTTGCTCACAGAGAAAGGATAACTCTGGCTACGTGACAACCTCAGTGTGGGCATGCACTGCTGTAGGTTATGCACCATGGAGGGACATTGCTCGACATCCCTAAATTGCAGAGTTACAGAAGTAGTAAACTGAGGATGATGAATGCCCAAATATATGAAATTAGTTAATGTAATGCATTTTATTAATAATGGTATGTAATACTGAGAGAAGTCTGACAAGATAGGTTTGCATTTACATGTCTCATTGTAATGTTCTGGATTTTAGTAAATTTTTCACCCTCTTCTGCCGTCAAGACAGAACTGTTAATTTAAGGCCACAGGGTGTTTTTTTACTGTAGAATCTTAACTTTCATCTTCACTTAAAATATGAGTAATAAACTAATGCATCATGTATGCTACTTGTATTGGTTACAAAGTGGTGCTTAGCAGTGGAACTGCTAATTTTTTCCTGATTTTTCTTCATTGTCTTGTTATGTATTTAGGAATTGAAAAATATGTAGTTTGTTTGGCTCAGGCATTTGTTCTTCATTTAATACTAGTTTTTTCCAAGAAATAGCACTGGATTCTGCATTCCATATGTTCTGTTACGCTTGCTAAACCTATGCCAACCACAGATTTAATCTGAGTTCTCTCTCTTCTTTTTTCTTTTGGTTCCTTTCCAAACACCAGCCTATACAATATCGTAGTGAATAAGGGTCAGT
This sequence comes from Picathartes gymnocephalus, assembly GCA_013390045.1. Classification (NCBI taxonomy): domain Eukaryota; kingdom Metazoa; phylum Chordata; class Aves; order Passeriformes; family Picathartidae; genus Picathartes; species Picathartes gymnocephalus. Next base: position 58,389 of record WEKY01029144.1, on the reverse strand, counting down.
TAAATTACATGAAGTCAAGTTATCAATAAGCTATCAAAAGATTTTTACACAGTTGTGGCTAATGTAGCAGTCAATATGCATGATCTGTGTATCTAAGATTTGTCTGTGCATCTAGGATTTCATTTTTAAGTTCACATATGTTCTTCACATAGGTGTATCCTTCTAACAAGCTCCAGGTAAGATTTCAGATAATCTCAAAGATTTTCAGGTCAGCATTTTGCTGAAAGCCCTCAGCATACTACAGAATCAGGCCAGTGAGAACTGCTACCATTGCAGGCATGACAGGAGGAAGATGCACGTTATGAACTGTTTTGTTTTACCTTTATATCAATATTTTATTAAGAAAAAAATATTCAAAACATTTGCACTTTTGGCTACTCTCTTTCTGGTCTTTCTTTCTTTGAAAAATTCTTTGCAGTTCTGTTAATGATATTGTACTTCAAGATAACTAGAAGCTTTTGTAATGAATTACAGTCGAGTCAAATTAAAATATGTTTTAAAGCTTTTAATCATTGCTGCTGAGAGGTACTAACTTTGTTCTCAAGCCAAGACACATTTGTAACCTGTCTCAGAAGCATGACCTGCATTTTTCTGAGAGGAGATCCTGAGGAGGAGGAAAGACAGCTCTGATGTAGTCTACATTTTTATATTCTATAAAAGAGAAGATCGTGATCTATTACAGTGGCAGTTATTTTCTATAAAATAAATGGTGGGGAAATGATACGGAGAAATAGAGAGTGAGTGGAGTTAAAATTCCAGAACAAGTGAATCTCTTGGTCCACCTATAGCTAGATTCCACCATTAAATTCTACATGAACATAGCATCCAAATACTAACTGTAAATAAAAAACCAACAGCAGCTTCCAGTGAAAACTGTAGCTATGTATGAAGCTCTTATCTTCTCAAAGCTTAATGTATTAGACTGTGTGTACTTACAGAAAATCTCTACAACAGGGCAATCTACAGTACATGGCAGCAGAAGTCACTTCTCAGTGTGGTTTGGTTTCAGCTCAGTTTAGTTATTCACATAGAGATGTAGATAAGAGGTGTGTAGTTTTTATAAAAATATATAGGTTGATATTGGTAGACTTCTTCTGCCTGTACTCTGGAATATCAGCTGGTTTTGATCATTGGATCACCCCCAAGTCACAGCCATGAAGTTACCTTTGCTTGGATATACCTTGGATCATGTGGAGCCTTTGCATAGCAACTTCCACAAAAAAGCAGTTTTCATCCGTCTCTATAGTGGGACATCATATAGGCTTCATCATTAATGTACACATCTCTGAAAACAGGTACTTGGACAGCCTTCTGAGAGGTTTAGTTTTAATGAGATCAGGTTTCTTTGTCCTGGTGCAGTCTTGAAATACTATCAAAATCAGTGAAGTAAAGTAAGAATTAATGAGATCAGAATCTGAGATTTATATCTGAAGTTCAGCATTTGAGGAGGGGGGTGTGTGTGTGTGATAGTCCCTGGGGGACCATGGTCTTGGTTTGAGACAATTTAACGGATACTCTGGAATGAGTTGTCTCCCTTTATAGGTTTAACCAGTCCCTTTCCACCAATAAGGAACAAATGCAAGTAGAGATAAGCGAAAAAACAGCAGTTTACTAACAGGCGCAGCAGCAACAGGCTAAAAATAACAGCAGTGTTGCTATATCTCGAGGACAAAGAGAGGCCCAAAAATGCTGGGGACATCCCTCCTCTCCAAAGTGGCGCTCCGCAGTCGAGCGCGCGGTTCGAAGGACAAAACGAAAGATGGTGTCAGCCTTCCTCCTGCCCCCTGCCCGCTCTGCTCGTCTCCCCGACAGCTGGAGTCCCGGCTGGTATTCTCTGGATCAGGGGTCCAGAACTGCGGCAGGGACTTCACCTTCCTTGCGGCAGGGGACGGCAGGACAGGCAAAACAAGGTGGTTGGGCTGGGCTGGCTGGGGCGAGTCGTGGTCTGCTCTCCTGGGCTCTCCGGTGCGTGGGAGCAGCTTGGACCTGCAGCGGAGGCCGCCCCGCTTGGCAGCCGCCGGTGGGCGTCTGTGGAAATCGCCCCAAGGCAGCCTCTCCGAGATGAGAAAAAGGGGGAAAAAACGAAGAGAGGACCCAAAAAGGGAAACAAAACTTCTGCCTAAGCAAAGACCAAACAGCTAGCGAAACAAGCAGCACACGGCAAAAGGCAGGAGTCTGCTCGGGAGGGCCGGTTTTAAGGACGCCCCCTAAAAGCACTCCCTACACACAAAGTTCTCGTTTGTAGGGTCTTAAAGATACAGGAACAAGCTTTGGGCACAGAAAGATGGGGAATGTAGTAATGTTATGGATTACCCCAGGACAGTCTATAAACTGTTGGATGAATTACACTTACCCTAGTACATGGAGTTGTTCACCTGTGACCAATATAGTGTGGGTGATGTTCCTTATGAAGCAATACAAGTATAATTCAATGAATTCTTAAATCAAATAAAGGATATGTCTAAATTATGTTAGCTATTTAAGAATGTGGCATACTTTCCCCGCTACACTTAATATTATCTCTTAATGTAGCTAAGCAGATTTAAATTCTTTGAGGCCAAGCAGAGTGCTGTTTTCACCTAGGTCCTCAAAAAGTAACTTTAGGGTGTAGTTAAAAACATCTGTATGGTCTTCTCCGTGACTCAGGAGAGAAATAATGCATGTGAAAGGAAACAACCAAAGCCAAAAACTGCTGGGTTTGCTTTGAAACCATCCTATGTGTGCAGGTTGGTTTATACCTTAGCTCGGTGTGGTTTCAAATGTGGCGAGAATGGACCATCACCATTCTTCATTCTTTAACAGAATTTCTTTGAAGTAGTTTCACACTGAGTCATGAGATCTGGGTTCTGTTTAAATTACTGCCATGAACCATTTGCAATTCTAAGCAAGCCAGGTAGTCACTGATTTGCCAGCCACCTGAATGTTTCTTCAGGTTTATTCATAACTCCATTTTTTGACTTCCAAAGGACAGCCCCAAACACCTTTGGAGAGATGCCTTTTGAGTATTCTCTACAGCAAAGTGTAGAGCCCATATACACAACAAATCTTCCTCTGAGTCCCATAGGAAGCAGAGGCAGTAATGTGTAAGTGTGATGGGCTGCCCGTGGCTGGAAGACAGGCACCCACCAAAGCTGTTCTGTCACTCTCCTCTGCAGCTGGACAGAGGAGAGAAAATATAACTAAGAGTTCATGGGTTAAGATAAGGACAGGGAGAGATCACTCACCAATTACCATCACAGGAAAAAGAGACTCAACTTGGGAATATTAATGTAATTTATTACTAACAAAATCAGGGCAGGATAATGAGAAAGAGAATAAATCTTAAAACCACCCCCACTCCTCCCTCCTTCCCAAGCTCTACCTCCTCCGCTTTAACAGGGAGATGAGGAATGGGGGTTACAGTCAGCTCATCACAGGGTGTTCCTGCCACTGCTCTCAGGAAGAAGAGTCCCTGCCCTGCTCCAGCATCCCCTCCCACAGGAGACAGTCCTCGACAAATTTCTCTACCCTGAGTCCATCCTTTGGGCAGGAATTCTCCACCAACTGCTGCAACATAGGTCCCTCTTCTGCAGAGTACAGTCCTTCAGGCACAGCCTGCTCCAGTGTGGGTCCCCTACAGGGTTGCCAAGTCCTACCAGGAAACCTGCTCCAGCAAGGTCTGCTCTCTTCTGGGTCTGCAGGTCCCTGCCAGGACCCTGCTCCAGCACAGGTTTCCCACAGGGTGACAGCCTTCTCTCAGGAATCCATCCTCTGCAGCCTGGGTCTCCTTCACAGGCTGCAGGTGTGGTATCCCCGTGGATCTCGACGGGCTGCAGGGACACAGCTGCTTCACCATGGGCTGCAGAGAAATCTCAGCTCTGGCACCAGGAGCACCTTCTCCCTCTCCTTCTTCACTGACTTTGGTGTCTGCAGAATTGTTCCTCTCACATATTTTAACTTCATTTCCCCCTGGCCACAATAACATCTATGCAATATCTTTTTTTATTTTCTTCTTAAATGTGTTATCAAGAGGCATTCCTATGACTGCTGGTGGGCTCAGCCATGGCCGGTGGTGGGTCCATCCTGGCTGGCATTGGCTCTGCCAGACACAGGAGAAGCTTCCAGCAGCTTCTCATAGAAGCCACCTCTGTAGCTCACCCACTTCCACAACCTGGCCATGCAAACCCATTATGGTAAGATACAACTTCGGAAACCTTGTAGAGAAAAGTGATGGTTGAAATGTGCTGGCATGAGTTAAGTCCTACACGGACCCGGTTCCCAGTGGAGCATGTGGTTGACACAGTGTGTGTGAATGAGAATGAATGAGTGGCAGAGGTGAAGCTGTGAGAGAAGAGGGTGCTCACCAACACAGCCGTGTGCAAAATGGATGGTGTATTGTAGTCTGGGATTTCAACTGAAGTGTGATGCTGAGGCTCACACTACCACACACCTGAAGCTAGGTGTTTGTCTTTGACTTCACAGATAGGCTTCTGAGGAAAATTTGCAGACTCAGCTACAAAAATTTGCCAGGTCAGTCGATCAGGCGTTGCTGTGCTTTATGGAGGAAAATACAGGAATATGGGAAAATAAACTGCAAGCCTTTGCAAACAATATGCATGTATTTTGTTTATAGTTTGAAATACCTGTGTGTCAGTGGAAATTTTTATATTGTTTGCTTAATGTTGATGTGTGGATCAGTGATGAAGTTGCAGGACAGATCATCCAGGCAAAACATATTCCTGACAAAATGAAAGAAGCACCTGTGCCCAAAGTATTTAAGAACAAAACTCATCCTAGGGCAGTTTGGTATGGAATTAAAAAGTTGGTGTTGTGCAGCAGCATCTGGGACACATCACAGCAGAGTCTGCCTCTACTCAGGTGTAATCTGCTGGTAGATTAAGAGGAAAATTTAGCATAAATCTTGTGGACACATAGGGCTTCATTCTGTTTCTGTTTTTTTCTGTGATAGGAATTCTATGCGTTTACTAATAACTACTAGAAAAGCTCCAAAGGTAAGAAGCTTGCCCAGGCTACCCCTTCCTGGACTTACGAGAGGTCAAGCACTGGGACCAAGTGCCAAGGAGGGCAATAGCTTTTGTGTGGATTTACTGACTTTTCTGTTGAGCTGCAGGCAAGAGTACAGATGCCCACCCATGAACCCTATTGGAGCAGCTCTGAGCTGAGGAGTCTGCAGGAACTAGAGCTGGAAAAAGAGTAGAAGCAATAATATATTAAAATAAATGTAGACAACTTAGGGAGCAGGAATGGCCAGTCCTTGGGCAGGCAAGGATGTGATGATGCAGAGACCTGCATGAGGAGAAGGCAAGGAGGCAGGGAGAGGCCACAAAGCCCCAGGTGCAGGTGTCCTGGGGTAACAGGTGTGGATTGAGGATCCAAGTAGGAATGTGCAGAGTTTACCTGAAATCTCCCGCACATTAATTTCAGAGCAGTTAACTCCACCATCTCAGTAGTTCTTTAAATGCAGTCTTCAGTGTACAATTTAGATAGACTTGAAAATTAGAATTAATGGCATATGGAAAAGCAATAAATGGTTGTTTTAGCCCCTGTTTTTACTCTGACTTGGTATTAAATGTGACTTAAGGACCAGTGAGATATCTGTTTTATCTGCATGATCAGCAAATGCATGTTTGACTGGTTTAGGAGCAGTTGAGGTAATATGATAGGTTAATGTACAGCTGTAGCAGTCTGATAGTGCAGTGTTTTTATTGATTGTCTCAGTAAATGCACCAGGGTATTAAGTTTGCTTGTCACAGTGCTTAGTGCCTGGGGTAGTTGAGCAAGTTACTTTTCCACCGAGTTGACCCCCAAGTCCCAGAGTCTTTCAATCAAACTCTTTAGATTTCATACACTGGCAATTCCTTTCCTTTTCTAATGGGCTGTATTAAAGAAAATGTGTCACCTTTTGCACCATGTAATACTAAATCAGATCAGAAGTCATGCACAATTATGTCAGCGGAAATATAATATTACAGACCTGCTTATCTTAAGATAGCACATGGAAAAATAAGCTTCCACAGCTGACAGATTTACTTGATTCTGCAGATAAGTTACTTGTAAGTAATTGAGCTGAGAAATGCATATGGATTATTTTAATACATATCATAAATATATATAAGAAAAATTACTAAAAAATATTCAAGTATTGTTTCTTTCTTTTTCTCCTATTTCCTTTCTCTTTTTTATATTTTCTTGGCCTGCTCAGGTGCTAAGGCAACAAAGACCAGGATGGGAAAAACAGATTTTATCCTAGTAAATTGTTTTTGTTCTGAAGACTAACAGCTTTAGAAAAACAAAATGGATACCACTCTTTTATGTGATGTCATGGATACTCTAATGCCAGAGTAACAGAGAGCTCTGAGAGAAAAGAGTTCTGTTGAAAAGGTGTTGCTTTCAGTTAGTCTTTAACAGTGTAAGTCAGAACAACATTGCTAATCTGAAGCCTTCTTGCAATCAGAAATAGTAATTTAAGATCAATTGTTCAGCAGATGTGCTTTTTAGTATTTTACACAAAAGAATGGTACAATTCCTCCTACCTTCAACATATTAACCAATGCCTTGCTATGCCTTTAATGCATGGTATTAGCTATAATTCAGAATTGCCATTTGTTGACCTTTAATTACTGTTTGATTAAAATTTTAAATACCAACAGGAGAAGAAGAGGAGATGGAAATTCTTTGGAATGCCTTCTCTGCTGCTGAGTAGGAGGCTAATTTGTAGTTGGATTTTTTTTTTTTTTTTAATTTATAGGGAATTTGAAATTTGTGCATATGTTTGTGTACACCAAAGTGTCTTCTTTTGTATTTTCTGTAGTCATAGGACTGCTTTCCTTCCCATTCTTGAAGAACAAATGCTGCCTGAATATTTTAGATCAATACACAGCATATAGTGAAGATCAAGAAACAGTTTACTCAGCTATTTTTCTGAAGTGTAATGCACACCCCTGCATTTTGATAGAAGAATTGTTTGCATAGTAATAGTTGTGGTTTCTGTATAGTCTATTAAAGATTAAGATTTTATAGTCTGTTCAGGGAACACTTGAAGCTGCATTATCAGAAATTACATTATATAATGTTATAGACCAAGAGTCAGTTTGTTACTAAATAGTTGTTTCAAGCAGCTCTTACATTGTACAATCCTTTTCACTCATCTACCTCAGGATATATTGATTCTGAAGAAAATGAGTTTTAACACCGTGATGTTTTTAGAAAGAAAAACTTCATGCTGAATTTCGAAGTCTTAATGTATAAATACAGAAATGTCATTCCCTGAAAATGCTAAAGATTTTTTTTTTCCCAGTGAAATGATGTCTGTTTATTGAACATTGGAGTTTCTTTGGTTTTGAGACTGGCTGCCTTTGAAAGGAAACCCCAGCAGTTTGGTCTGTGGCTGTGTTTTCCCCTGATATCAGTTAGGCTTTTTGGAACTACCAAAATAATGCCAAAAAGGCCCAATCAAAAACTAGCAGATTGAAAAGCAGCATTTCACACTCTTGGAGATCCCCAAAAGAATTTGGTGAGGAACACCTTAGTAACACAGCTGTTTGACAAGGCATCTTTGAATCTGATCAAAGGACAGCACAACCCCTCCTTGGGAGCCTGCTGGGAGAGTCATATAGGGAAAGTTCAGCAAATTTTGTAATTCAAAATTAATGTTTTGATGAGAACCTAAGGTGTCAGTGCAGATAGACGCTATCCATTGAGTTCATAAAAATACCACTGGCTTTTAAAAGCAGGTCAGCATTACAATGCAATGAAAAGTTGAACAATATGCAAAGTTTGATGAAGTATGTACAACAAAACCGCATTTTTTTCTGGATTACCAAATCAGAGTAGTTATAAAATGTAGAGAATAATTGTGTAGGGTTGGAGGAATTAATTTTTCATAATCTGAACATGAGAAACATCCCAAAAAACACTGAAATAAAAGAATTTGCAGTCAGTGGCATTCTACACCATATTCTTATTTCAATATTCCTTAACATTTTGAATAAGGAAATTTGTAAGGATGATGTCCATAATGGCTTCCAGGGAGTCAGAAAGGTCATATTTCATCAAGGATGAAACTTTCAGCAGAACACTGTTACAGTCGTGCTCATATAATCTCCTCCTTTGCTTTTGCACTCGTAGGTAGAGGAGGGGTTAGTCAAGGATGGAGAGCACTCCAACACTGCTATACTACCTTGACCTCCCTGAGGCGTTGTTCTTTCCCTTTGGAGATATTGATAACACTATACTTTTCTTCAGGTCACTCTCAGTATCACTGTTCAGTGTTGTATCCCAACAAAGCAAGAGCACAGCCAGAGCTCTGACACAAGGTTATAAAGTATGATATACTAGACAGGTTACCTGCACCTAGGACACTGAAAAGCGTTTGTGCTTAGGAAAGCTTTGTTTTCTCCTATTTCTGTCCTCTTTTCCACAAATAATTTGTTCTACTCTTACGTTCTAGGAGAAAATTGAAACTCTGATTATATACACTAAATTATCTCCACCATAATATACTTTTCAGTATTTAGTTGTTTTACAGGTTGAGGTGCTTATTTAAACCTCTTCAGTGGTGGCTGAGGTTTTTAAAATGTTGATTGAAAGTAGTAACTGTAAGGAAAATTAAATGTGGTGTGGATGAGATTAAAACACAGTGCTGTAAAAAACAAACCTTCTGGATGGAGAAGACTCAGTGCAATTCTGCCACTGGAATCAGCCAGGGGATTTATACAATGTGGATGGGATATAAAGAGCTGGAAACACATGGCCATGCAGAAGGGTGTAATAGTTAATAACCTCTCACCACTGAGCAGATCTCAGCCCTTCTGACACTGGAATCACTTTCTCTGGAGCAGAAAAAAAAAAAGAAAAAAATTACTGCACAGTATAGAGGTACTGACTGGTAGTTAGCTGATTTCTACTAAAAAGTAAGCAAGCCCAAACACCCCCGCAGCAGCACCACCCCCGCCCTCCCCACTGCTGTATTTTGATATGTAAAACATAAGTTCTCATGTGATTTTCAGTTCAAGATAGGGTTGAAGATATGTTAGGTATTCAGATTTCCTCTCTTCCCCAAGAACACCAGAGCTCTTCTTATATGTTTGGTTTTGCACATGCTATGATACAACTGTGTAGTAAAAATGAATCTATTTCAAAGTGTAGACTGGCAGAGTTCAGTTGAAGGAAACATGAAATGGGTCTTACAACGTCAGGATCGGTGCAAGTGGTTAGTGTTGCAACCATGGGCATGCCAGCCATTCTTTTAGTCACAGCTTTTATAACTAGAAAAAAAAAACACACCATAAAATGACACATTTATTCACCTAGGATGGGAATGGTTAGCCAAAAGTGTATTTGCAAGGTTTTTTCCTTCTAAAAGAAATCAGTGCTGCCACTGGAAAACACTTTTGTGACCCTGTTTGTTCAGAAAGTTCATAGGAAGTTTATTTTTACTATATGGTTGAGGTGTTTTAATATCTCTACAATCCTTTTTAGAAAGTAGTGGACAGTACCTCTCAGTACTTTTTTTCTAGTCAGAAGTTCCATGATTCTGTCTACTGATTTCTTGTTCTACTCCTACTCCTCTGAAATGTTTTAACAAAAAAGCAAGTGCCTCAAATAGTAGGAAAGGTTTCAGCTCATAGAATCCTATAGAATAGTTTAGGTTAGAAAGGACCTTTAAGATCATCATGTGTATATTGTCTATATTAATTTTCATAGTAAGTTTACTCTGTATTGTGATCCAAACTTGTGTTTGAGTTCCAAAAGATATTTTTAGAGTGTCATATTTTTGTGTGAAATGATGGATAGTTGTCCTAACCACTAGGAAAATGATGGTATATGTATTTAATTCTGCTGTTAGTTTTATTAAGTTCTTCATATTAATGCTGCTTTGTCAGCAAGGTCCACTGGTGAGTTTTCCATTGAATGAAAAAAAAATTTACTTTTATCAGCTTTATTTCTGCTTTCAAGTTNTTACTTTTATCAGCTTTATTTCTGCTTTCAAGTTCTTGGAACATTTCCCTCTACAGTCTTATGAGATTAATTAAGAGTCTCAATTTACTGTATCTAAACCATTCATTATTTTGAGTATCTTGATTATATTCATTCATCTTCTGTGTAAATTAAAATGTCCTAGAACTTTTTGTTGCTCGTTGTCTTAATTTTCCTCACATAATTTTCATTATTTCAAATATCATGTCTGCTTTTCTGAATCTGCTTTTTTATTTTTATTTTTTAATTTGAATTCAGTACTTTAGCTGAAATTATTAGCCTTATACAATGAGATTAAGTACACTGCTAGTGTTAGTAATTCAATTAACCTCATTATATTCCTCAGAAGTTTGACATCACATCATTACGTAATACTGTTGCCTCCAAACTGGGCATCTCAACCCTCGTTCTTTTTGATCTAGATTTATAAATATGTTAAACATCACCTCTAGTACAAAATTTTATGATTGTTTGCAATTAATCTTTCAGTGTGTATCTATCTATCTATCTATATATATATGCTCTTTTACTTCTTTCTCCTTGCATAGTTATTTTGATATCCTTTTTCTTTTAGCATCAGTGTAACAGATTTATTTTAAGCACAATGTAAATTATCATTTGCTTTCTCATTGTTGATTTGATTGCTTTAAAATTCTAAAACTTTTCAAGATATTTGTAATAACTAATTTGCAAATTTCAGTGTATGGTACTAGGAGCTCAAAATGACCTATCCAAGGGCCTTGGATTTAAGATGTAATCATAATTTCTTGCATATGTATTTGTTATGGAAGACCTTGGTGAGGTTTCCATAGGGTTTGTCTGCTTCAAATTAAGTTTTGGTAAAGAAGTTACAGAAAAAAAATCAGCAAAATGAATAATAACAAATTATCAGGACTGAATGGTGTTTGCCTAAAAACTCTAAAGGAACCTGGGGCGAAATAGGTGAAACACTAACAGTGGTGTGGATTCTGGAAGCTCATGTAGGTCCAACATAAGAGTGGGCAAACTCAGGGAAGGAAAAGCCATTGAGACTGACTTGGAACAAACAGCTGTGGAAACTCCTGCACCACCATTCTCTGAAAGCCTGAGAAATATTTCGAGAAGTTGGTGTAACTGTTTGACCTTAATGTGCTCATTTCCCTTGACCGCTCTGTTTCTGCACAAGCACACGTCCACCCCGTGCTGTGCATGAGCCGTCCTTCCATCTGTTTGATAGCAAAGAACTGTGCTAAAATAGTAAAGGCTATTTTTAAATATCACACAAAGCTACTGCTTTTCAAAAGCTGTTTTAATCCAGTGGAGTTGCTTATTACAGCCTTTCAGATAACTGTTGTGCCACAAAGTCTGAACACCTCAGGTGTCTGCATGTTTAATCCCAAACTGTCAGATTAGAATAGCACAGCTTTCTAGAAGAATGGCACCTGCTCTCTTCCAGTTTTCTTTGGGAAAAGCTTGAATATGGTATAATCTCCTAGCCAGTTGTTTCTGTGATACAAATTTCACATCCCTTCTCCCTGCTTACTTAGTATTGCTGTGCCCCAGATATGACAAAGTGCAGATCCAGGAGAAATAATGAAATCTATGGAAAGCAGTCACAAAGGAGAAAAAAAGATATTTTACATTGGCAGCTTTATTCCCTGCTGTTGTTGGACTGCAACTGGGTACTGAGTTTGCAACCAAGGATGAAAAGCATTTCAACTTTATTTACTAGACAATAAATAATACAAAGACTACTGAAAGTTGAAGAAGAGAGCTGTCATTGAATTCTTTCAGTGTGGCTGGTGGTTGTTGCTTTTCTGAGTATCACAAAAACAAGCAATGAGCTTAAAATTTTGGAGGAAGCAAGCTTTTTAAGTAGGGAGGGCTAATTTGTCTCCTCTGCTGAAGAGGCCTATGTGAATAAAATAGGTTATCCTGAACAGTCTGCACCTCGTTAGGGATGATGCGCTATACAACACCCGCCATCAGCAGCAGTAGTGGGGCTGGAGAAGCAGGAGATGGCACAGTGCTCCTGCATCTGTGGACAGCTGGTGCCAGCAAACCTTTGAAGCTGATGCCATCCTACATGGAACCCTGGCAGTTGTGAAAATGATGCAAAAGGATCAGGAATTTAGGAAGGGAGAGATGGTCTTCAATTCTCTTGACAATTTCCTGTTTTATCTACTGAAAATAATTCTGTGTTCAAAAGCATCCCTTTTGAGCAGGGATGCATCATGGGTTGAATGCCAGCTCTTTTGCAGCTTTTCAGGCTAAGTGTTGTTGGGTGCCCCTTTTTGCTTATTCTAGAGTCTGTCTCATTTATTCATTTGCTTAATGTCCAATATCCACTCTGAATTGTTAAACAGCAATGATTTGTTAGTTTGCTGTCAGCTGCAGGTTTCCCAGCCCTCCTCCTCTGGCATTTGTATATCTGTTGATCATGGTAGTTTAAAGTTTTTAAATAGGCACTGTGCAAGTTAGGAGATGATAGCAAAAAAGGTAAATTGGAGAAATGCATGTCACATGGTGACTGGTTAAAGAACTTTGCTTATTTGTTTCTTCAAGAAAGCAGATAAATTCTGTTGAATGCTTATTTTTTATCTTATTTAGGTATATCTCAGCTGGGTTTTTTTCTTCTTTAGTTGCAAGATTTAGAATAAATACTATCATCTGTGACCCAGTATGCTTCCTATGTCAGTGCTTAGTGGCTGAGTTAGTCATTCCCAAAGAATGACAAATGTTTGTATTTCCTGCCATTTATTTTTTCAGCTGTCGTTCCAACATTGCAGTAATCATATAGATTTTGTATTTAATTTTAACAACATTTTGCCTTCCTTTTTCCTTCTAAAGCAGTTCCATTCATTATTAGTTCAAGTCAGCAAGTCTTATTCAATTCTAGAAGGAAATTCACTTAAGGTGACTGAAGATAAGCTGGTAGCTTTTTCTACATCTTTTATTGTGAAGTAACAGATATATACATGCAGTGCACAGTCAAAGCTTTCTCCTAAGCTGCAAATACTTGTTTTCCTGGGAAGAAAAATAGACATTTGAGTAAATAAATGCCTTTCAGCTACTCTTTCTGATGTTGTAGTCTGCAGTACATTACCAGAATGTGAGCACCTCTTGCAGTTTTCAGAATCTGATTTATTGTGGGCCAACATAAATATTTTTATTTCTGAGAAATTAGCATGCTGAAACATATTTTAAATTAATATAGAACAGACTATTGTAGTGGGCAGACATTAAAATAACATCGTTACAAATTACCTTTGGTATATTTATGATACCATCCCATCTTCGCTACACGGCTCAAATTTAGATATTCTCCAAAATTTCAGCAATTCCTATTAAAGTAAAAGGGGTGGGGTTTTGTTTGTGGGGGGGTTTTTTTGTTTGTTTGGGTTTTTTTGGTTTTGGTTTGGTTTGGTTTTTTTTATTTTTTTTTTCCTATTTCTGTGGTGTTTTGTGTGTCTGTTGGGGATTTTTCAGAGCCTTTTTCGGGTTTTTGTGAGGATTTTTTTGTTGTTGGGTTTGGTTGGGTTTTTTATTGGGTTTTTTTAGTTTTGGATTTGTGTGGAGTTTTTTTTATTTTGTTTGGTTTTGGGGCTTTTTTTTCCGTTTTCACTGAAGTAAGCATAGAAATAGGCTGTGGCACATTTTCAGGCTGTTCTCAAGATTTTCTCAAAAGACACTCTAGAATTCTTGGTTCACTTATCATTCCTTGCCCACTGTACCACCAGAATATTTGCAGGGTTATTTTCTAGATGCTGCTGTTTTCTTCCATTTTACATTGCTTTGCCTCAAATGCCAAACTATTTTTCTACACTGTGTAATTTTCCAAAAGTAGAGTTTGAACGTTTATCCAGGCTAATTATGTAAAAAATGAGTGGGTTTGAACGGCTTGTTTTCTTTCTTTCTTCAATTTATTAATTTGATAGATTCCTTGGATAAGTGTACCTGCTGTTTGAAATGTGTATTTATATATACACTGCCTTAGGAACATCATCAATCTTTCCTGCTCTAGATATCGTAGGGTTTCTTCTGAGCTAAAGTAACAGAGACAGTGATCATGATCATGGAATTGTTCTTTTTGAATTTAAATGTTCATGGTTCTTTTGACCATCCTTTTCAATCCCCAAGTGCTTTCAAGATGACTTCCTTTAAACATTCAACTCATACAAAGAATGCCAACCAGATCTCACATACTACTATTTTCATCTTCATTGCTATAGGTTCATGTTAAGAATTAAGTGTTTCAGATAATCTACGCTTGCTGGTTTAGCTAAGATAAGGTGTAGTGTTTTTCTTTTCCAGGTCATATTCCTAATTTATCACTTGACAGCAATCAAGTGTTTAAGATTCTAGGGTTTGTTCTTCAACTGGTTTAGGCCATCTGGGCCCTATTGACCTCAGGATATGGAAGCAACATGTATCCGCTAAGAATTTTATCTCTCTCTGCAGTTGCTCTTTACAAATAGTGTCCCTGGGAGAATGGTTTTTTTGTTTTTTCCCATAGCAACTTGCCATTGAGTTAAGTCACTGAAATCTAAAACAGACACTAAAAAGTTTGGATTAATTATTCCAAAGGAGGGCTATTTGGGCAGCAAATACGAACAGTAAAGTCCTCTGCTCAGCAATCTGCTTGACCAGGCCCAGGCAATTTCATACCAAAGTTATCTGTGCTAGTTTGGGTAAGGAAATTTCAAGAGAATCAATCTCTTGTGATTTCTGTGAACTGAAAACATTAGCAGTCCAGGGTGTGATCACATGAATTTTGAAATACAAAATTACTTTTTTCTGTGTTTGATCTAGAGATGTTGTTAATAGTGGGGAGTCTGAGAGAGAAACAACAGAGCTGTTTGTTTAGGTGCATGACATATTAAGAGTCCTAAGATCACAATATTTTGTCAACATAGGATTGGAAAACTTCCAAAGACAGTAAATCTAAATGCAGAGTTTGAGGCAGAGTGTCCTAGCCTAGTGTGGAGGTAATCTTGAATAGACAATCTTGTCCTTTGTACAAAAGCACGTTTATCATTATTGTAGTATTTGCAAGGAGAAAATGAGAATTACATTTTACATACACTAAAATATCAAATTAACTGTTACTTCTGCTACATCCAAGAAAATGTATTTCAGAACTGTAACTGAAATTTTAGATTACTAACTCCATTGCTGCATATCAATTCCCTACATATCAATTAGTGACACCTGTATAGGCATTAATTGAAAGATAAATTTTTAGACTAGTTTTAACTTTCAAAACAGGGTACTGTATTATTTGATGAGCCTCTTATTGATAATGAGTGGACAGCAAAAATGTGTGTGTATGATTTAGATAAGCTGTGATTATAGATTATCTCAATGATTCAGATGTTTTACTAAGCTCAGTCTTTCAGCATTCCCTTTCTGGTTTCTCTGTCTGTTTCTTTCACCCCTATCTGCATACAGAATTTTTATACTAGTGGGTGTGTCTTGTTTTCATTCCATCGTTCTTCCAGCGTCTTGCATATCAAGGTTCTTCTTATTTAAAATAACTCTTTTCAATAAAACTAGCAGGCTCTTTCCTTACGTTTTGAGGATTACTAGACCCTTGAGATCTAACTTTTGTGTCTATCATCCCTCACATTGGTATAACAGAACTTGAAGAGCTGCATTAATGAGCACCTTATTAATTGCAGTTTTGCATTCAGCATAGGGTAAACACTTCAGAACCACTGGAATTTACGAATTCAACTGTAAAATCATGACCAAAGTTTGTTCTTTAGTAAAATACCAGGACTGTATTCTGACTATATTAACTATTGCAAACAGTTGATGCACAATATACCAAGATTCCTGCATTAGCCTTTGTTGGATTACATTGATGTGGCTGGGTACAAAAGGAGTATTAATAAGATCACTGTCAAGCTCCGTTGTTGTTCTGACTCAGGTAAAGCAAGATATTCTCTCTTCCCTTCTTTACCACAGTCAAAGGGGTGAAGAGAAAGACATCCAAAAGAAGAATTTCAGGTATTTAAAACATTGACCTAAAGCACATTCATTGTGTGTATTCTAATCACCCCAGTGCTTAACCCTACAGCACCTTAGTTCTATGAATTTCCTTCCAAAATTAGGCCAAGAAAGGCACAGCAAAATTTGGCATTGTTGACTTTTTGCTCCTGAATCTATCACCATGAACAAACATGATTTCACCCTTTCCAAGTAATATATTTGCTTAGAGTATATATGAAATGAACACCTCATAAAGCTTTAGCATTAGTCAAAAAGGTATCATGCAAGCAAAATTCAAGTTTTTGTTTCTCCCCACTAGATGGCCCTTTGGTGAAATGGTACATTGCTCTGTAAACTGGCTCTATTGCCTCCACGTTTCTGTCTTTTATCTGGAGTGCTGTCTTTGTGCAGTGAAGGGGAGATCAGGAAGGAACATCTTTAAAAAGCATTGGGCAACGCTGTGGAATGTGATAGGGAGAAATAGAAAATAAAGAGCGCTAGTAAAAAACAAATCTCAATTTAAACATAATTTACATAATTACCATTACAGTGTTATTTCTTTACTCTGTGGAAAGCTTGCAATATCTTCTTTTTCTTCAGAATTATTACTGTAGCTCTTGACTTTTTTTGCCCCCAATTTTATATTTATCTTTCAGCACTGCAGCAGTCCGTGAAAAAATCTAATTCATTACATAGGTCACAGAAGGTTCAAAATTATTTTTATCAACTCTCAATGTAATATTTGAGAAAGAACAGATTGTTGTAATATTCACACAGAATCACATAATTCTTAGGGTTGGAAGGGACCTCTGGAGATATCTAGTCTAACCCCACTGCTAAGAGCAGGTTATTCATGCCCACAAGTGTGGTGTCTTCATAAACAATGAGTCTATCCCAATCTGGAAGTGCGTCCCAAGATGTGAACACAGGGAGGGGCGGGATTCCAATATACCCAGAGTGAGATCAAGACACAAAGGAGGTCAAATGTTGATAATCAAAATGATAATACATATTTACTCACTATCAAAGAAGAGAGCAAGAAAGAAAACAGAAAAGTAGGAAAATGTAAAGAATTACAGAAAGCAAGAAAAGTAATCACCACCAAGAACCTGTGGCATCCTGCAAAGATCCTTCTTCCTTTGTCTGTCGGTGAGGAGAGCTCTGACAAACGTGCTGTGCATTCACTTATGGAGAGGCTAAGTGGTGCCTTACGGCAGCGACTGGGAGGTTCCACTCCAGCTTGGGACCATGGGCACGGTATTCACGGGGTATTCCCGTGACAGGTGATTTACCCAGTTAGTTGGCCCTGCCATTCACCCGCCTTTAACAGCAGGGCACATTCACTGCCACTATCACGGACCCTCACGGCCCATTATCAGTGGATGATCATTGCCCCTTATCACCCTTGGCAGGTCTTCAACCGCAGATCTTATCAAGAGCTGGGCAATGGTGAAACAAGTCTCTCTCTAACAGTTCTTTACCGAGTCTTCAGTATTTTCCTCTGCGTGTTTATATAATTTCTGTTGTGCCAACTCTCTGCTGCTTTAAATATGGAATCTTACTAGGCAATAACAGTTTGTTGTTTCTTTCGTTAATAATCATGTCCACAAATACAATTTCTCTCTGTAAAACCCTTATTATGTGGTTTTCTCCATATTTTAAAGTCCTCAGCCTGACTTCCAATTAGGCATGAGCAATTATTTTCAGACCTCATCACCATGCACACGTGCTAGCAGATAGGTTTTAAAGATGACATATTGAGTATTTGTAAAGAGCTGATAGTATCTGAAAAATGTGGTCACTGAAGGTGTGGTGCCCAGTAATGTGGGTGGAGTTGAAACCCAAAGTTTAAAAGCCCAGTTCTGGTTGTCTACATAACCCAGGGATTCAATATCTGAGGTGAAATGGTGCCAGTGCATTAACGAAGCCTGCTCCTGCTGTTCGTTTTCAGGGTGGAAGGAGTACCAAACAGGTTTTATATTTTGCTGAAGCTGAGGAGAGAACATATGCAGGTACCTGTCTGCTGGACATGCTATCTGTCTCTACTTAAAATCAGTGGAAGTCTCAAGAGTTACAGTGTGACTTACTGAAAAGATAAAAACTTCTGAATCATTAAGGTCCCACTGAAAAGTTTTATTATCTCCAAGAGTCTTCCCATATTATTCAGTTTAAGAATTGGGAAGAATAATATGGTTGTGCTATTCCATGAGTGATAGCCTGCAAGGGAGAACACTTAAAATAACCTGACTCTCTCAGTGCATTATAGGATGTAATGAGGAGGCCAGTCTCAGGTCATATTGTGCACCTCTTCAGACCCTGTAGACCATTCAGCTTTACCTCAAGACCTGCTTCCACAGTCAGCTTTAAGATAACAATATCATCATGGTTGTCTGTCCTCCTTCCATTTACCTGAGAATTTGATTGTAGTAATGGGGAAGAAATACACACAGACATCCTTCTTTCTCACTCTGAAGAAGATAATTTATTGCAGCAAACCAAGCCTTTTTATGCTCTAAACTTCACCCAAACCAGCCTGCATTGGCTGCCTGCCACGGCAGTGTCACTGTTCGTGCATCCCTTTACCCAACCAACTCTCTGATCACGTGGTGTCCACACTTCTCCCCAGTCAATCACTGCCTCACGCACGAGGTGACCACACGCCAGCTGTGCAAACTGTTCTCTAGTTCCAGGACCTGTTTTTCACCTCACCATTAGTTGAACCCTTCCCAGAGTGCTTTCTGTTGCTCACCAGAAGTGAACAGGATTTCCTATCTCGCACATTTCATAAAAACTTAACTGGGTGTCCATCACCAGATCTGAGGCTTTTTGATAGAGTTTCAGAAGACTTTAAGGAGATCAAATGCCTCCAGAACTGAAATAGTGTTGTCTTAATATCTTCTTCTTTGTGGGCTGCACAGAAGGCAGTGGTTAGGATTTGGAAGGTAATTACTGAGATGGGGTTTTGAGCAGTGTCCAGACCATAAGCCAGTATTTCACAGTCTGTGTATGTGTTTTTCTGGGAAGTACTAATGACTCTTGTCAGTAAAGGACTAATGCATTTACTACCAACTACTTCTTGGTCTATTTGATCAGTCTACACAGGGAAGTCTGCCACAGTATGAAAGCCCTGTGTATAGCTGAGTCTCCTGCTGAGAGATGAGGTGGGTGCCTATTTATGGACTCTACTTAGGACAACAATTATTCGTTGAAGCAATCTGAAGAGTTTTCTCACAGAACCTTCTGTTTAAGCAATAGAGATTTTTTGGCTTGTTACTAAAAGCCAAGGAGTGATTAGAGGGGTTCTTTACTGATTAACAGCAGAGCTATACTTTTGCTTTTGCGGCCCTAGGTGACAGAGCCTGGAAGGGTTGATGTTTGAGGTGTTTTCGGATGCCTCTGTGTATGGGCAGCGGTCAGGCCTTGCCCTGGTGGGGCAGTGAACTGCCCCACACCTCCCACCCTTAAAGCCAGTGTCCTGGCCTGGCAGAGCTGCCAACCATGGCACACCAGAGGCAAGACTCCACTCTACCGTCAGCCAGCTCCTGAGTGGCCAGATGACCAGCCAAATGACCCACCCGGGAGGAGGGCCCTCAAAGACCAAGGGGTATTTAAGCCAAGCAGGAGGCCAGCATATGTCTTCATCCTACCTGCTCTTAGAGTTTCTATCTTGAAGTTTCTATCTGGAACTCGGGAGTTGAGAGCTCTATGTATGCTTTCCTACCTTTTCTGTCTTTCTCACTTTCTTCTTCTAATTCCCTCTTCTTGAAACATTTTAAGTAACTTAACATTGAACAGGTTTAAAGTTTGCTAAGTTGGATGGGTCAAGTTAATGCCCAAGTGTTTTACATTGATTGGATGCTATACTGAATCTTTTGCCAAAGTTCTCTGATTTTTCCTAAGTTTACCAGTAAACTTTTTTCTTGTTTTGACCTCTTGAGAATATCTGGTTGATATTTCTCCTGTGCTTCTAACCCAGATCACAGAAACCACTGTAAAGTCCTTTTATTGGGGCCTTACAACAGGTAATCCATGACCCAAGCAGAGAAGAGTTCGTGTGTCTTCTGGTGGCCAAGTGACAGGACCACACCACTGATGGTGAACCAGTGGTGACTTTGTATCCACGCTCTGTGCCTGTCACAAGTTAGTCTGGCTTTGCCTTGCTTGCTACGGTGTGGGCAGAGGTGTTCTATCATACCAGCTTGGGCAATGAGGGCTGTTTTGGGAAGATCCATCTGGAGTCTTTTTCCCAGGCAGCATCTCAAAAAATTTCAGCATTTGCTTCTATTCTCAAAGCTCTCCTTTTATGATCTGTGCCTTTTTGTCCAAGTTAGAAGTTACTAATAGGGCAGTTATTCCACCATTAAATGTTCAGAGTTTTATTCTCTGTACTTAAAACTCTTATTTTATTTTCTGGCTTAAGCCCATTACCTTTACCAGAGTCAACTTTTGAGTCTGGCTTATTTATTTCTCCCGCTTTCCCAGTCATTTGAAATGTTTGGTTTTAAAATGCACTTTCACTTGGAGAGGAGAGAGGTTTGGGGTTACAGATACAATCTTTTCCTAAATCACGCTATTTTGTCATAGGTTTGGAAGCACAGTCTGCTGAATAAAGATTCACACAACATGGATTTTATTTAGGGATTTGTGTAAATTAGCTTGACATAGTTTAGAGCTAGTAATTTACTTTGTTTTGCTTTCGTTTCACCAAAAGGAAAATATATTTCTGGCTGAAAATCAGTGTGTAAATGTTAAGTATTACTATTTGCCAGACATCATATCAACCTTTAATCTACAATTTCCTGTGAATGAGGAGGAGGACATCGTCTCAGTCTTTGCTTTGGGTTCATTCCCTTTTTAAAATGCAGGTCAGACCATCAACATCAATTTGACTCTGCTTTCACAGTTTGTGCTCACAACCATCCCCTAGCAAATCTCTTGCTTCTCAGATACCTTAAGCCTACAGCAAACAAATAAATCACACAAATGAAATAGTAATAAAGCTTTGTACTAAGCTTTGTTAACTTTGTATAATAAATTTTATCTACTGTTTAAATGACAATTATGTCCAGAAAATTGGTAGTTGTCATGCAAATGATGAAATTGATTCCAGTCACAGCCCATCTTTAAGGCCCCAGAACTCGCTTGCTGAGTCCCTTAAAGGGGCTTATGGGTTGGTTTTTTCGTTTACCCAGAGTTGGACACAAAGGAGGAATACCGACAAGATATTCCTCTAGAGTCAACACAACAAGAAACTTTACTGACAACTTCAGAAAATCAGGGAACTTCGGCAGAAGTTTAAAGCACCATTCAATCAACATAAAGCATTTCACAAAACTTAGCAAGCTCCAAGTCCATTCAACTTAACAAACTCCAACCCGTCTGATTTTAAGTTACTTAGACTTCAAGAAGAAGGAATTGGAAGAAAAAGAACAAAGAAAAAGACACAAGAGATATAAAAAAGAACAAATGTGACTACCATTGGTGGTTCCAGTGGTCAAGACGTGCTTGCCTCGTGCTCTGGCTCGAGTAGCCATTGGCTTTCCTGGGCCCTTCCCCCAGGCGGGACACCTGGTAGCAACTCTGGGGCTGGGTGAGGGGCTGCAGGGGCAGATATGGAACATTGCCTCCACTGTGGGGCTGCGATACAGGCTCTAGGGGGTGGGGTGGCTGGAGCAACGCAGCCACCTGTCTTACCCCTTACCCCACACATGCACCTGAAATGTTTCAAGCCAGAAATCTCCTCCAGTCTCTCACCATCTTTCTCTGGAAAGGAAATGCCAGGAGTGTTTGAAAAATTAATTATTAAGAACCTTGGTTTACTCCAGGTGGCTCATGTGTTGTATTTGATAACACAGCATCTTGCTAGAAGAAAATAAGTGCAGTTTTTCCCATGCCCAGCTTATTTTTTACACAGATATTTGGAGCAGGAAATAAAAACCAGTTAATAGTTGTGGGCCATACAGAAATAGTTTAAGCAAAGATGAACCATGATCCTTCTGCCCGCCTTCTCTTTCCTGTGCTGCTTTGTCTAATCCTGCCTCAGAGTATGTCAAGAAACTTCCTTTGAGCTCAGAAGGTGCAGTGGGTTGGAAATAGTGTTCCTTTCTCTGTCTCTTTCTGTCTTTAGGGGTTTTGTGGGAAATGATATATTTTTGAATTGTCTGGTTCTGGCTAGGACAGGATGAATTTTTGCAGTAGCCAGGAGAGGGCATGGCTGGAACCCAGAGGCTATCTTCTACCATCTCACATCGTTGTTGGGGACGGCGGAAAGGGACTCTCTTCTGGCAGGAGGGGTTCCTTCTAGCTGAGTAAGTGTGCCACTCACTGGCTCCGAGCCGAAGGGAGAGGTCAGGGTGGTGTGGCTTCGGTCCAGTCGGGCTCTGCAGTGAGCATTTCACATGTAAATCACTTTCTCTCTTTTGTAGGCTTTTGTTTATAATACTGTCGCTGTTGTTCCTTTACTTATCTCATTGCTGTTCCCAGTAAATTGCTTTTATCTCAACCGCGAACTTTCGTGCCTCCAGTTCCTCTCTCCAGCCCACCACGAGGGTGGGGAGGGAGAGGCAGTGAGCAGGCAGCAGCAAGATTTGGAAAGTCTCAGTGAGAGCACTGAATTGGAACGTGCCATTCCTAAATCATGATGTGAATAAAGGCACAAATTTATCGTGTAAGATACTTGTAAATTAAAACAGCCTCAGGACCTTTGAATGTAACCCCATGCCCACTTGAGTTCTGGATGTGCCACAAAGGGTACTGGTTTTGTTACGGTGACATAATTCTTTCCTCACACAAGTTAATTATAAATCAAAATAACTTAACATAGAGGGCAGAATCTCTTAAACAAAACTGAAGAAGCAAGAGGTATACGTATTTATATAGAAAGCAGAAAAAATACCTGTATAGCTTATTGTTCACTTCTGCTGTACAAGAAAACATTATACTGGAAATATGAGTTTTACATGAAGGAATAGAGCAGGTGCCTATTTCCTGATGACAAATGAAGCATGCTAAATATATGATGAGCATCTTCAGAAACTGTACACCTGAGGAGAATAATGGTCTCATTGCAAAGGCTTCAAGAATGCAGTAAATATTAAGGAAATAACTTTCATATATGATTGTGTTGCTGTGCAGCACTGGATGTAGTTGATATCACTGGTTCTGATCCATTATGGTCATTCTCAGAAAACAAAAATATATCTTCATGATATAATAATTATTAATCTTATATAAGAATATAGGGTCTTTCACATTGCCTGAGAAACTGGTGGTTATGCTTTGTCTGAAGTGTTTGGTTTATAAATTACACTTAATCACTGAAAGTAGTTTTCCCATCTCTGTCTGTCTGCTTCTCTCATGGTTGTTTTTAGATAGCCTGTGTTCTCTGACTAAATACTTTCAAACATCTTCACAGGTAATCTTGACAACATCATTGCAGAACCAGTGTTGTTGAAATGATTAAATGATAAATCATGTTTTCTTCCAATCTATTTTATTAAGATAGCAAAAATGTCAACAAAAGGACTGAACAAATATACTGTCTGACAGTTATGCATCAGGGAAAGAAAAGAAAAATTAAATGCAACATCTATTTCTTAGATGCTGAAGTCTGGAGTCAATGACAGAGACTGTTGTATCATGTGGTTTGTGATGACAAAAAGTTGAGCTTCTTTAATGCAATATTTTCCTAAGAGTACAAAATATTCTTTCCATTTTTTATTTTCAGAAAACAATAATCATACTCAAAGAGATAGGGTAATACAGCAACAACCCATTGGAAATGTTGAACATAACCTTTTGGCTTATCTGTAGTCTGTAAAAAATTAAGAGAAACTATATTTTTCCATGGTGATACTTCATTTTAATCCCATCTAACACAGCATTGTTAGTGGATTTGACGCTGCAAACATGTTTGGATTTAGAGATAGATAGTTGAGGGGAAAAGAGCAGCTCTCTATAGGAGCTGAGTTTTTCTGGTTTCTTGCTCAGTGCCTTCCACCAGAAATGTTTCTTTTCCTCTGCCTACATCAGCCCAAGAACCAGCATTTCAACAAACTGCCTTTATTCCACCTTATGACTCTTGTCACTTGAAGGAGCACACAACATACAACGTTGGCACCTTCAGCATGTTTAAAACCTAGAGACCTAGCTTATTCAAACGTGTTTAGAAACTAATGCAGTGACAGACAAAACTGTGTGGAGCTCAGCATATATACTAAACCATACATATTGCAATAAGCACTGTTTACAGGCCAAGAAATTGTTTTCTTATTGCCAGATTTTACCAATTCCTTTTACATTAATCTGTAACACAGGCACTTTTGAAACTTAACTGATGGCTACACAATCCTTTTCCTACAGTCAGAAATTCTTTTACTCAACTACTTCTATTCTTTTATTTAGGAGAGTGAAAAAAAAGGATTTATGAATAGACTTTATGCCATCCAGGAGGTGTGTGTCACTGTCCAGAACATCCTAGATGAAATCGCTTCCTTTGGTGAAAGGATCAAGAAGTAAGTGCTGACACAGGTGCTAGATTGCTCTCCAATACTTTTTTTTTCATGCAGAGATATAAAATGTTGGAGTTTTACTTACTTATTCCAGGTGAGTCCAGTTTTGGATGATCCATCATTCAAAATATATTTACTTCAGTGAAAATTCCGTCATATTGATTCTGGAGTTTAGGATAATGTTAATTGGGACAAAAATCAGAACTAAGGTTTTTAAGTAAAACAGAAAGAGAATATTGTTGTGAGGTTGTTATTTAAAAGTGATAATAAATAATGCAATTTTGATAAAGGAAATAAGCAGAACTGAATAGGGGTTTAATATTTTAAGGGCTTACATATGTTCACTTGCTGGAAGTTTTATTTATAGGTCAGCAAAACCTTTCCTTTAGAATATTTGTAATTTGTAACACCTAATACGTAATATATAAAAACTGCCAAAAAATACAGACATTAAGAAAGAGAGGTTCTGAGATTTACTGCAGGAAATGTATTGGTGTATTTTTTTGGTGTGGTCAGTGGACAGCAGTAGAAGGCTTACTGCTTGAGGTCATACAGATTTTAGAAAGACACCTTCCAGCTGTCAGATGCAAAGCATGGAGAGGATTGACTTGGTGTTCTGCACCTCACATCTCACCACTACCTGATTCACTTTTGGAAGTGAATTTTAGGAATCCTATGCCTTGGGTGGAGGTCAATCTGCAGGAATCCTGAGGATCATCTCTAATGCTGTCCTGTTCTGTCCTGATGATGAGGAGATTGCCATTTATGCATTTAAAAGCAAAGTCCCTAATAGGAAAGGCCGGGAAAGTGTTCCCATAGGGAGAATTCTAGGCAGGCTGTGTTCACAGCAGGAGAGGCAGGTGCAAGCATATTGTATCACACAAGTTCTCCAGTTAGAAAAATGAGTCAGTCTGTGAAAAAAGTCCTTTATCAAAAGGCTATTCATGGAAGTTGTCTTGATGATTAAGTAGTTCTAATTGTGCATTTTGGAGGAAGGGTTTGTTCTATTATATACCAGATGAGAGCTACAGAATTTTGTAAACTGAGTGAGACTATAAATCTTTGTAATTTTCTCCCAAAACTATAATGGGAAACCTGTACTGAATGCTGTGTTAACACAGTCCATAAGGAGGTTTACTAAGTGAGGAACCAGTGCTCCCACACATCATGGTGTGTCTGTGATCCATCGCACAAAGCCAAGTCACAGGAACATGAGCAGACCCTCAACCTTCTGTTCATCCCAAATGCGTACTGAAAAAGGGAAAAGAGCAGGTGTCCCCTGAGGATAAAGGGAGGGATCCTACACTAAGTGACACTAACATAATGTTAGTGGAGATATGTCAAAATTGCCAGAGAAAAAAGGAGACAAATAAACACAGGAAGCCAGAGCTTGTTATGAAAAATATGGCTTGCAATTCAGATAATTGCAATTATTCATCTAGAGAAGCCAAAATAATGTAATTACATTGATTGAGAATGTAGGTAGTAGTAATACTTTAAAGTATATCATGAGACTATTTAGATTTAAAGCCACATTTTCCTTCTGGATAAATGTCATGCGACACTTTTGAGGTGGTGGTGCCTTCATGGAAGAAATCCACTGAGCCAAGCTCCCTTTAACCAACATTGCTATGGGACATATGTATAAAGTTATCATCTGGTCTTTCTCTCTTCGCTGAACACAGGGGTTGGAGAGCCACAGCACCCTGTTTCAAGATCCATTAACTTTCCCTTCCTCACACCTCAAGTTCTGCAGAATGTGGTGACCAGTAGCAGAGTTTTATCAGAATAGAGTTGGGGAACTGTAGTGAGGATGTTTTTATCTGTGACTTTTTTTTGGAAAGGTGATGTCCTGAAACTGATGGGATCCCAGAAATTCTTTTCCTTTATTCATAGATAAATAACCTTTACTTATTTCAGGGTTTTTTATTGTTTTTGGGTTTTGGGGGATTTTTCTGATATCCAAAGTATTTTTATTTCTTCCCTCAACCACTGCTGTTGCATTATCCCTATCTTCATGACTGACTGTTCTATCCCCTCCTTTTTGTTTTTTCCCTAGCCCTCTCCTTCTTAAGCATATGGATGAGTTTCCAGCTTTGCATAGCCATGCACTTGCCTTTTCCTCCAAAGCTGGAAGGCAGCTGGCTGAGGAATGCACCTATACCTCAGACAGAGGGGGAGGTCCCTGTTCGGCCTTTAACTGCTTGTGCTGTCCCTACAGTGGAACAGCAGGAGATAAAACAAGAAAGCCTTAGCAGTACTCTTCCAACTATTGTATCCTGCTCTACCATGGTGTTGAGGAGAGAATGTAGATTGCCTGTGTGAGTACATTTGGGGAGGAAGGAGCTTTGTGGGTTTTACCTGATGCTGAAACTGGGGTTAGGCACTGAGATTTCCAAAAAGATTGACCTGGCAGATGTGCACTGTTGGGCTGGGAGAGGTGAAATTCAGCAGGCGAGCAGGCAAAGCCAGGACCTCCTTTCATTTCCACTGACAGTGGGTCCAAGCCCAGGCTCTCCCTCATGGATGACAAATGCATCCATTCATTCATAAGTAGACTCAGTTTGTTCTCTCTGGTGGAAACTGACACTTCTCCCACTGTCCTTTGTTCTTTTATTGGCTTTGTTGGCTGACCTCAGTTCTGACTTTCGTTAATTTTTCTTTAGTACATTCAACTGGACTGTCCCATTCCTGAGCTGGCTGGCAATTGTTGCCCTCTCTGTGTTCACCGTTGTCCTATATTTCATTCCACTGAGATACATTGTCCTTGTCTGGGGTAAGTAAAGCCCTTTTAAACTGTCTGTACCTGTTAAAAAACCTGGTTTTTAATGGATTACATACACTGGCATTTCTTTGTGGTATTTATGGTCATGAATCTGCCCTATGATGGAATTAGGCAGGTTAGTTAAAAATGGCAACTGTGTAAATATTTAAGCCCACCTGCAAAATGCATTATTCTTGGCTGGCATTCTAGACTTAATCATACTATAAACATGTAGCCATGAGGATTCTTCATATATCAAAGTGTAGCTTTGTCTAGATATTACTCTGATTTATTTTCACCACTTATACACAAACAGAGGCATTTCAATCTATATAGCGCATTTATGACAATATGCCTTTTTTACTGCAGTGCTTTATCTCGTGAAAGAGTACACAAACAGCAGCAAGAAACCTGTTTACAGGGTCACCTTTAGTTAGACAGAAAGGAATAGGTGGTATTTGACTGGTTGATAATGAACAGAAACTGGGTAGGCAGAGGGGTGGAATTACGATCGATCCAAGCTTTCACTACTTGTGTTTATATCTATTCTTTATACTGATTTTAAAAAGTTACTGTTACCACATCTGTTGTACATAATGCTCCAGGTTTTCATTTGTACATCTTTTCATACATCTTAACACCACCAGCAACTGTTCCCTTCCCCAGTAGCACAGACCTATGAAGAGCAGAGTCTCAGTTACATCAGTGGCTAGATTTTCTTTCTGAAGAATAGCAATCATACTTTTGTAAAAAACTTTTGACTTTAGGAGACAGCATAAAATCATTGAACTGACTCCGAAGATTTATTTTTTGTTTATCAGTCCATATGAGTAATTTTCTTAGAATGTTTTCTCAAATGATCATAGCTGAAGCAACAAAGAGGATATGAACAAAAGTATTTCTACAGAACAAACAAAACCAAGCATATGGGCTTCCTTTCTTTTCCTGTCTTATTCCCCCATACCATGCATCACTTAAGTGTATCCCAAACTCTTAGTTTCTTCCCAAAATTTCATTCCTTTTAGCACACACACAGGAAGTTTGAAGTATTTGTCTGTATTCTTTTTCTGTCATTTTTCAGACTGGTCTGACATCTTGCTTTTTTACATCAGGTTTGATACAATAAACTAAGATTATAATATCCCTTCAAGATCCACATAACTGTAGAGACAGAACTGCTCTTTGAAAAGCTTATGACTCATACCCGTGGAAGTGTCACACTCCCACAGAAATATCTCTGCTTCAGGTAAGGCAGAGTCTTAGCTCCCAAGCCTCCCAAACCATGGATGGATAGCATAAGCATGAATAATTATAAATGCACCTTGCACTTTTTTCATCTTTTCCCTCTCTGACTTCAAGTTGCATAGGCCATGTAGATATAACTTCATGCCCCTTTGTTCACTAGAGGTTTCAACTCCACCTTTTTCTCCTGCATTTCAGTTCAGGTAACTCAGCAAGTGTATGTGGATCCCTTCTTTAGGAACCTCTTTCTCTTACATCATGCCAGCTACTGCATAGATGCAGGTCCCACAGTCCAGACCTCCTCAGGGTGAAATGAATTCTCACAGAGCCATGTCATGCTGAGCATAGCTTTAAGCAGCTGTTCCTTCAAAAACTGCAGTATTACATCTACCTATTTTCTCCATCACTGCATCTTTCTAGCCTGTCCTGTGTGTATTTCTTCATCCTATTCATCCATCCTGCCCATGGAAACCATTGATCTCTCTTTTCTGACTTACTTCTGTAGGAATGTTTTAGCTGGTCTGTAGCAGCATCTGCCCATTTTGTTCTTTGGAAGGCAGAGTTTTTAAATGAAAATTTCTTCATATTGTATGTCACCTTTTATATAGCTGTCTTTCTTCTGTGCATCTATAGGGTCTGCCCCTTTCAGCCTGCCCTAGCAAGAAATTCTCCAGTCTTTCCTGGCCGTCTCTCTCCCAGTGGAGACTACTGGTCCTTGAAGATGTGGTAGGGTGGAGCAGGAACCACTTCTCCATCCTAATCCCACCTGATGAAGTGCAGAGTCCTGGTAACAGCTACAGCTGTTTATGTGGAAAAAACTATAATTATTTTAATCTTAAAATTTTTGAACTGTTAGAAAAGACCAATCCCCTTGTTGTATTCCGCTTCTCCTGTAGTGTCTCTTCTCATCTGTGCAATGCTTTTCCTTTCTCAGGGTTTCACGTGCTGACTGATATTTTTCTTTATCAGATGTGATAAAGTGAGATCATACCACCTGAATTCATCCATGGGTGGTCCAGTGGCCATGTGCAATGAGTAGTGGCATTCACCTTAAATTTTGCAATCACTTGCTGATGCAAACCATCTTAAACAAAAGTATTTGAACATCAGATATTCCTTCTGAACACTCATTATTCAATCACCATATAAAGAGAAGGCAGCACCTCATATCTACGCCACAGGACTGAGGATTCATGCAGTGGGAGGCTGTGGGAGTTGTTGACACTGAATCTTGCATGCCCCATCCAAAGGCTTTATGTCCTTGCTAAAGCTTTCTGAAAAGTCTGGCACTGAAGACTTTGTGGAAGATAAACTGTATTATCTTATGTCTCACAGAGCCTGGATATATTACACAGAAAGGCATATTTTTAATAGTGTCCTGGCTTTCTCCTTCTCACACGAGAGTCAATGCAGTTTGCACTGTTCCTGTCCATGTTTCAGACATGTGTTCTCAGAGCCCACAAACCAGGTTCTCAAAATGTATGAATCTGATTCGGTATGTAATGATAAGAAAATAAGTCTAATTTGAATGCCTGCTTTCTGATTATTTTGTGGACGACTTTTCTTGGTGCTCCTGAACACTAATTGTCAATAGGCATTATAAGATCATGATGTCTAAGGGATACATATTCTCTCTTCTCTGTACTGCCATCAACTCTTCTCTCTCTGTCTTTCCCACACAGAGGTTTATGCAAACTCCTCTAAAGCTGTCATATGATGCAGACTTCTCTGCTTCCCATATGTTTCATTGTCCTTAGCATGAAAAATACTTTCCTTGAATCTCTTGAATCTTGTATGAGTCTTGTGTCCTGCAATTAAGCCCATCCTCTCTGTTAGAGATATTAAATACTTCTTATGCCTCTGCTTTTCCCAACTTCTTCATAATAATCACAGTTTCTGCTACTTTCAAAAAAAAATATTGTAGGAATTTGAAAATGTCCCTAGAACTTTTGCATTTTGAAACAGGCAACCACAGAAGGAGAGTCCAACCTTTGGAGCCCGAGTCTACAATTCATGCATTCATTTGGTCAGGCTTCAAAATGGATCCTAAAATCTGTTTTAAAACTTTGCCAAAAGTATGTATCTTTTGATATCTTATATCTTATGATAGTAACATTTGAACTTTCCCTTTTGCAGGCATCAATAAATTTACGAAGAAGATTCGAAATCCATATGCAATTGATAACAACGAGCTACTTGACTTTCTGTCCAGAGTCCCTTCAGATGTGCAAGTGGTGTGTATATATTTTTCTGGGGTTTTTTTTCTGTTTTTAAAGAATTTTTAAAGCAGTTCTTTTTATTTAATGTTGTATTCTTTAGCAGAAAGAAGTGGCAGACTCAAGCTGGGGATAGTCCATGAACCATAAGGAGGCTGCTAGATCTTTTTTCAATGAGAAAAAAGTTCCTGCTTTGGTTGTGCCTCTGAAGATACATAACAGCAATCAATAGAAGGACAAGTATTTGTGAGATGGTAGCAGATGCTAGAGTTTGTATTTTACAGCATCCAGCACGATGCAAATCTGACTGGGATAGGGCACTGTGTAGGAAACGCTGGAGCTGAGGCTCTCAGGACAGGCAGAGAAGAAACAGGAAGGTCAAATAATGGAAGAGGCAGGCAGCATTGCCCAGTGTCTTGTGACAGGACTCTGAGAACACTTTGGCCTTTCCTTTCCACAGGTGAAAGCTTTTGCTGTGGCCACCGTTCAACTGTGCTCATAAACTCCTTTTAAAAAAATAAAAGCTGGTTGTGAATTACAAGCTTTTATGATGCAGTGCACAATCCCCAGAGAGCATGCAAAATTTAAGGTAACATCAAGCACATAAATTACATCTGGTATCACAAAGATTATAGACTTCCCGTATTTCTAGTTTCAGTTCAGAGCTGGTATTAAGTAGGAGATATGGGTGCAAACACCCTCTCTGTGCCTGATACCCTCTCTGGTAGGCACTTGGAAACAACCAAGTTTTTAAGAAACATTACAAAGAATGGTATGCAACATGATCAAGATGGTAATGTTTATTGTTTGTTAGAACTCATGGAGAAAACAAAAAAAAAGTAGTCTTTTCTAAGTTTACATTAGCTTGCAGTGTTATTTCCTGGTAGGATTTTCCTAGTGTTGATTTTCCTTCTTATTCTAGATCTGTCATTCTGTTGTTGGTGAATCACATCTACAAATCCTGTGTCATTTTTAGGGGGAAAGTTTTTCTTTTTTTTAACTTTTTATCCTCTGGCAGAAAAAAGATATCTTTCTTTTTTCCCAGCAAGTGCCACATGACAACTTTCTTTCTGAACTTTGTGTTTAAACAGATGCAATACCATGAACTGAAAAAAGATCCTACTCACAGCCCAAGCAAGAGAAAGAAAAACAATCCTGCCTAGCCAACTTATGTGTTGAGGAGACCAGCATCTGCCAGGGGAAGATAAAAGAGCAAGCCTAAGAAGCATTTCCTTTCTCTAAGCTTTTTATTTATCT
This sequence comes from Picathartes gymnocephalus, assembly GCA_013390045.1. Classification (NCBI taxonomy): domain Eukaryota; kingdom Metazoa; phylum Chordata; class Aves; order Passeriformes; family Picathartidae; genus Picathartes; species Picathartes gymnocephalus. The sequence goes on along the minus strand of WEKY01029144.1, from coordinate 26,449 downwards.
TACCTTTTTATCTAGTGGGGAGCTTTTGTAAACAGTATTAAGAAGTGTTTCTCATGGAAAAACTATTTCTCATAGTAAAGACATTTGTTTCAAGTAGGGTTTTTGCCATTTTAAAGCCTTGTTAGAAACAATGTAACACATCAAATGAGTCAATCTAAGATGGAGAATATATACTGCTACTTGGTGGTCAAAGATACATGAGATAGTCAAATCACGCCAACTAAACCTACAAAATATGTAACTTTAAATCTGACTCAGAAATTTCTCAGATTTTATTTGTGAGCATTAATATTTTTATCCAGTAAGTCATCATTACAATTTTCTATGTTTTATATATTGCAAGAGGAATACAATGTAGTGGAGCCTACTGCATTTAAGTTTTAGCAGATTTTTTTAAATTTCAGACCCTGATGTTAACACCTAGTGCAAAATTTTTCTATGTGGTAGGGCTGCTTATAAGACAGTGAGAAACACCAAGTGCAAATCTCTTTCTGGAGCTCCCAAAAGCACTTCCTGCTGTCTTTATCATTCCATTGTAAGACCTAAAATTCTCTGTTTCAAAATACTGCCAAGTTTGTAACTGATTGCCTATCATATTTTTCTACATGTACCAGTAGTCTTCATTTGTACTACATAACTTAGCTGTAATGGGTCAAACTAACTCCATACTGCTGTGGGTGTCATGCTACGAACACCTTTTGTGCACATAACTATTTTAATATGGATATCTCGCAGAAGAGGTTTTTCATTCAAATCACAAGATCATATTAATATGCTTTATGGTATAACATTATCTGTTACCAATGTGAAATACGGTGTAGAGGAAAAAAATGCAGTTGTGGTAAAACTGATATACCAGGGTTTTTTCCTTAGTTAATAATGTCAGTTCTTGTGATACAATCTTTCCCTACTGCATGGAAACTGCATTATCTTATAAATTACATGGAACATAGATGAGAAATATTTACATTTCAAATGTCTTAGTGGCCACTGCATAATGAGTACTTGGGGATATATTCTGGTAGCTGCATGCAGACTTCCACACTCAGCTCCCCACACAGTGAGCAGAGACTCATTCCTGAGGGACTACCTGTGCACAGTTCCTCATTATAGTTCCCAGTGACATTAAAGGGGATTTTTTGCCCAGGGGAGAGCGACAGGACTGCATTCTCAAGTGGGGTTGTGGTCCTCTCTGGATTTCCTCTCACTGGTTGCAATTGCAGATAAAGTTATATTGCACTACTCTAAAGATACTTTTTGAAAAGTCTATTTAGAAATACTTTGCAAGAACATGTGAATATGTATTTGTCCAAAGAAATATGTGTTAGCTGCATTGCTCATGAAGGATCATCCTGGATTTCTTTATTTTGTAGATAAGATGATAGCCAGGTTCTTATGTGACAGTAACTTTGATTCTTCTGTTTGTATATTTAAAAGAATGCCAATCAAATCACTGCTCTGCAGAAAGCCTTGGACCTAAATAAGCTCTTGTTACATCATGAGTTTAAAAGAGTTTAATTTTTCAGCTTGTGTAACCTTTTGGCTGTATCCTACCTGAAGAGCAACATACTATTGGTGAAATCAGAAGCACTGGTCAGCCTATTTTGTTTAAAAAAAAAAAATTGTGACTCAACAAGATGTGAATGTTTGTTGCCTGTTGTCAGTTTTGCACATTTCTTTAATACACTGCAAGCCTTGTACCTTCTTAATGTTGCCCAGCCTGCGTGTGATTTCTTGTTGTCTTTTTTTTTGTACACAATTTCAAATGCCTACTTTGATGGTAATATCTGAGCTGGTTATGCACGTTTCCTGCATTAAACACACTTCTAAGCATCACTCTATTAGATATTATGAAGCCTCTGTCTTTGAAATCCTACGCTGTCGTTTTTCCATAAGTGCTGTGATGGGCAAGTGAATGAAAACATCATATTTCTGTGTGCAGGATTTTAGTATTTTAAGTTCCATAACATGCAGGGGAAGGGGGCAGGGGGAGAAAAACATCTGTTTGTTGAAACAGATGAACTCCTTTTAAATGCTTCAGTCACAGAAAATTGATCTCACTGAAAATATAACACACAGAGGCAAGGCTAAGAATGCTTATTGATTAAATATGATTCTTCTGCCACAACAAGACAATTGAAAATCACAATTTAAAATAGTTTGTGAGTGAACCCTTTTTCACTATTTATAGTTTGTCTACGCTGCTTTGTGTACGTGGCCTCTGCAAAGACCCAATCCTGCCTTATGCCATAAATAGTCCAACATATCTTCCTTTTCCAGACTGATTCTGAAGTCCATTTCTAACCTGTTAGATTTGGCAGGCTTTATTCTGAAAACAACTTGTCTGTTCATAAACACTCAAAAAAGAATAAGGCATCTCGCAATCATGAAATTGTATCTGTTCTCAGAAAATAAAATTTAACTTCATGTGGGTTCATAGCAAATCATTAGTTTAGTTGGGGTCCATATTTAGACTGGATGTCAGAGCACTCAGAATTCACTAAGGCATCTGATTAATCTGAGAGGCTCTTGTTACATTCCTGCTGATAATTCATAGTACAGAGCTTACTTACCCTGTTTTTACAGTTGTTCCTCTTTGTAGGAACACCTAAGTATTTTTCATAATAGCAACAAGCTTTTAACTGGAAGAGCTGTTGTATTGTAACTTAGTATTTTAAATCCAAGTGCAATAGACCCCAAGTGGTTGTGTTTGGTTTTTTTTTTCTATTGCAATTAAACTAACAGTAGAATAATAAGAAAGTAATTAAGCAGATTGCATACAGCCTAATAGCTAATTTGGTACCTGAGAGCATAGGCTTTAGCAACAAGAGAAAGAGCTGCCAGCAAATGCACTGCATGATGCTAAGGTATTTCATTCGATGATAATCCAGGAGCATGAAGTGAAGGAGTTAAAGGAAAACATTTCTTGCCTCATTGTTACATTACACATGCATGTATGCTACACAAAACATAATGAAAAGCTTTGCAACTCTCTGCTCAGCAGCCAGCGATCCCAAACTGTGATTTAACTGACTTGTGGTTTAACACAGATAAAGTGCTTTGTGGCAGAAACTTTTCAGTTGACACTGACTTGCATCTGCACCTCAGCTCCCAGAGTCTGCCCCAAGCCTCTACCGTCTTGTCACTGAAGAGTAACAGCAAAACATATTGGCTTTTTGTTGAGTTGGGTACTCAACAAAAAAGTCTCCTTTCCAGTGGTGTTTTTGCCACATTAGAGGACTGACCTCACTAATTTGCAGCGTGGTGCACTGACCATTTCTCTCACTTGCAAAAATTTAGATCTCAGAACCAGACTGCTGGGCACATGTCTATCCTTGAGTTACATTCATAAAAGGAGGTGTTTTTTTGCTGCCTCTTGAAAAAATATGGTTACAAAAAAAGAAAAATATTTTCCTTCCCCATAGGATTGCTAGCCCTGGGACATGTAACAAGTTCAACAAGTAAGTGTACTTGTATCAGGAGGAGTCTGTTGCTTACAGTCATGAGATAATGGCTTGATCAGAAGCAATGGGCCTGGAGACTAAAGCAATTGCCTGGAGTCCTTTCCTACACTGTCCTTTCCTACACTGTGTTTGTATTCTTCAGGCTGAGTATTCCTGAACACATCCGTTGGAAAAAGGGAAGAAGAAATGGGAAAGAGCCTGGACTGCTTAAATAAAAGATTTACTGAGAAATTGGGTAACTACCAAAGATATCTTCAATTCTTGCAGGATTTTTTTTTAAGGATTGGGATTTGTGTAAAAGACAAGTCTTTATGCATGGTGTGTCTAGAAGTAAGCATCTTTCTTATTTAGAAGAAAGTTCAGTCACTGCAATGTGCTGAGGCAGAGTATAGTTTTGGGAAGACAGAATTGAAAAAGAGTTGGGGAAGAATTATAGTGGATTATAATGCTGGAAGCAGCCTGTTTGTATTTTCTCTTCACAGTGCAGATACAGGCTTTCGCCTGACATGCTTATGGACACCACAGCTCAAAACCAGAGTTACATTCACACAGTTCCAACTGCCACCACAATCCCCATCTCTTCCCAACTTCAGATATTGCTGATGCCATGGAGTTGGCCCTACATCTCTCAGTGTAAAGGGTCCCTCTTTCCTTTTTTCCAATTTGCCCTACAGTCTCCAGGTGACCAAACTCTTCATTCCCTGGTCACCACTGATACTAGCAATTAAACCTTATTTAAAAAATGTTTGCCTTGTCATCCTCTCCTGCTTCTTCTCCCTATTTGTTCTTTTGATAGGTTGCTTTTCCTCATCCACATTCTTTGACTAATTCACCTTTTCATAGATGTAACTCCTTGACAATATGGTCACAAAGGTTCAGCTGCTGGTTTCATGTCAGCACTTCAGGTTTCCCCCACATGCCTCCTACCCCTGAAGCTCAGTGTTTGGTTTCTCACCGCTGCATTAAGCAGTCAAACATACCTGTCTTTCGTCAGCTGTGCTTCTCTTGTACCTGCAGTGACTCCCACTTAGACCAATCTCCTCACACATTCAGACTTTGCTGACTCCTCCTCACTCCCTGGTGGTGACATACTTTGAAGCTGTTCTCTATGATAGTCCAGAAGAGTAAAGGAAATTAAAATCTAAGTTTAAAGGAAAAGAAATTTCTGAAAGTCATTTAACTGTTCCTGCACTATGCATGCATCTTGCTGTTGGTTACTGGCTTCTGAAATGTCTGAGCTTGCAGTTTTGCTCTGCTCCAGTTAAAGGATTTGGACCTTGGTGTGACTTGCATCAAGTCATAGTAGGCATTTGATCTGGGGGGGAAAATAATTAACATAAATGCATGCCAAAGCAGAAAACCTGTAGTTCATTAAAAGTGTGTCTAAAATTAGCAATTGTAGCAAGCATGGGCTGCTTGGGGTTGAAGAGGATTGTTTTAATGTATTCTCTATCATGGAAAATGGGTTTTCACTATGCAATTTACTGTTCCTTGTAAAATCCTCAGATTCATAATTAAATACAGCACTATGATTTTTGCAGTTTGGATTCCTTTTCTACAGGGTAATGTGTAGGCTGCACTTTGAGCAGACATTTTCATAACAAAGAGTGGCATTTGAAAAAAGATTAATTTTTTAATTAGCTGACACCTTCCATCACTTGGTGTCAAAGCTGTCAAATGCCAGGAAGTTTAAAACCAGGGTTTATATTTACATTTTTAAAGTTGTGATAAAGCAAAATTCTGATAAGGAGAAGGGAGAGTCGAAAGAGAGTCAGGTGCACACTGCCTGCATGATGCAGGGAGTTTGCACCTGCCAGTCAGTAGTAGGAAATTGGCCTCATGTATTTTTGAGGATACAAAGAGTTGAGCACTAGAAGTGTGCTGTCCCAGAGCTGCCAACACTGTGTGTGGCTGACAGTAATTGAGAATATCATGGCTGTAACAGAGGAGGCACAAGATGCAGTTTCTGTGAAGAGCTTTATAGAGCATCTGCCCAGCTGCCTTGTCTCAAACAAGTGCATTAGTTCATCATTTTTGAGAGTGCTAATTTAAATGATCAGTGTACAAAATGCATAATGGTGCAAGAGAAGGAGGGAGTTTCGTGGGCCTTCTCCATCTCAACCTGAATGTTAAACCCTCTTTCTAGTCTGAATACACATTTGAGGACATGTGACATACATCACTGCAGCTAACTGAGAAGTCCTGAGCTTTTAGAAACCCCTGAGCTTTTAGAAACTCCAGTTCCCATTCTAAAACTTCAGTTCCTTTGCACAGAGTGTGTTACCAGGGCTGACACTGGACAGTAGCCATTCTCCTTACATCACACATTCATGCAACAAGGCAAGGCCACGTAGCTCAAATTCTGCCATCTTAATTATAAGAAATGTGTGACCTCTGATGTTATTTACAAATAATATGGTTTAGTTCTGATTTCTTAGTCCATACATTCAGTGATGAAACACAGTTGACAGCTCTTCTCCTAATTGCAGTCCCATTCAGCCTGTTACCAAAGGCAGACATCTGGCCATGAAAGAACTACAGGTATATGATATATGTAGACTCCACATAACAGACTCTGCTATTATAAGAGGAAATAATTTTTCAATCATAACCCCTAACCAGGCTACTTAAGCCACAGGACACAGATCAGGTGGACAAGTGTTTTTGTAAGTCCCGTGACATTAAAATGGAGGAAGTTTGATGGATGAGCTATTTGATGGTTAAGGAATTGGCTGGATGGCTGCACCCAAAGGGTTGCAGCCAACAAACAGCTCGATGTCAAAATAGAGAACAGTAGTACATGGTGTGGTTGAGGGGTCTGTCCCAGGACCAATACTATTCAATCTCATCATCAATGACATAGTGGGATCGAGCATACTCTCGACATATTTGCAGATGACACCAAGCTGAATGGTGCAGTTGATTTGCTGGAGGGTAGGGATGTGTACTGGGTTTTCAAACATCAAGGGTCTTTTGACTGATGGAAGAAGGATATGGCTTAAAAAACTTGCATGGTTGATGTTCAGAGTAGAACTGAAAGCATCCTACCACCCAAACCCACAGCTAAAACACTACAAGGGGTCAGGAGGATGAGCAGGTGACATGAAAGCTTCCCACTCATCAAAGGAAACAGATGGGAAAGCCGATGTTATGTTGCAGTTTTTCTGAAATGAAGACCATGTTTCCATAAGGACTGATAAAACATTTTCAATTGCTCATAAACTGCAGAAGTGTTTGGGGGTCATATTCCCACCTCAGAAAGAAATCTTACTCTAGTAATAGAGGCAATAGCTGAGAGGGGTAAAGCCCTGAACACTTGGCAGAAGTTGACCTCTACCAGCAGGGGACAGAGGTCTGGTTCAGCAAGGCTGCTGGACGGCAGGTGCAGCCATTCAGTGCTGTGATGGTGACAACCACAGCTCAGACGACGTGAAGCTTACCCTGCTGCAGCTCCTTAGTTTAAGTGTAGTGGCATGGCATTTGCCCTAGACAGGAAACCGCAGTCTTACTTTCTGTTTAGTATGAGTGGACTCAAACCCATGGTGCACATTTCCTAAGAGGATGCTGTGGCAGACATGAAGCTGTTCAGATGAAGGAAGAGGGATAGTGGATCTAATCAATTAGGGTACCGCTCCTCTTGCACCTGGAGCTCAGTGCAGAAGAGGACCCAGGACCGACTGTTCAAGAGACGGCAGAGGCAGAGAGGGGTTGCAGCCTTGAAGGTTTCCAGTGGGTAACAGAAAAATTTGGAAATATAATGAGCAAAAATACATGCAATTTTCATGAAGATATTGCAGAAAAAAAAGTGTGCATATGCTCTCCTGCAGGAGAAAACAAATGTCTTCTCCCCCTTTGAAGATACTCTGGCCTATAGAGATTTCTGGGGAAGGATACGGTTTTGAAAGGTAAGCATAGCTCTCATTCTGCTTTGTAGGGGCCTGTCTCCCCCACTGTCACTAGATAGAAGCCTAGAGGGGACCTGAATGTTCTTCTTTGGAATGAACATTTGCTAGCAGCTCATTTGTCTTTTATTTAGAGGCCTCTACTTCATAATGCTGCACAAAATTTGTGCTTAAATTTATAAAAGGAAAATATTTGAAACAATAGCCTGATTGCCTCTTTGTAGTCTATTATGCAAAGCAGGTTTTTTTGCTCTCTCCACTTGGGCAGCCCACAATGTAGCCCTCTGGCAGATGCACAGAGTTTTGATCTTTGCGGGCTTGCAATCAATGTAGTCAAATGAGATAATACCATATCAACCCTTCATATCTTAAACCTGCTACTGCTAAGGTACAATATGCAGTTGAAAGGATTTTTTTCATTTGTGGAGAAATCAAACCAAAAGAAAACCACTCTGGTTCTGGGTAGGACAGGGTCAGTTTTTGCAGTAGCTGGGAGTGGGCATGGCCAGCACCCAGAGGTTATTCTATATCACTTCCTGCATCCTCTGAGGAAAAGACCCTCTTCTGGGGAGAAGGGGTTTCTTCCAGTCAAGAAATTGTGGCAGAGGGAGCTGATGAGAAATTGTGGCAGAGGGAATTGTCTGGTATTGTCTCTTGTTGGAGGGGTTTCCGTTCACCCCTGAACAACTACAGGACCCTGTTAAAGTGGCAGAAAATTTGAAAGAAAAATGACGTGGCAGTTCTAGAGAGGAGGGAAGTTCTACAATGTGCCTCGACCCTGGCTACTCTTTATTGGACATTTCTGAGAGAATTAGTGTTCTAGAGGTATTCTGTAGGGCTTCAAATAATGAACAGTCCTCTGTAGATCTGGATGAGGTCCAGTGTGCACAATCCATTTGGCAAAAGTTTGTATGGAGCCCGTGATCATTGTCCACCAACTCATTGGCACTGATGTCCATGAAAGGAGAGCAAGCCATATGATGAACATGTTTTTTCCTCCCTACCACCTTGCATCTTGTCTGTGGAAAGACTGTCCAAGACTGTGGACAGAGCTGAAAGGCCTCAGCAGGTTAGAGAGGAAATGTCCCATGCCCCTCCAGTATGAACCAGAATCTCTGCTATTGGGAGCAAGTTCTCCTCTGCTCCAGAGAGACCGTACAAACCACAAGGTAACCTGTGTTTTTTGCTGTGTGACCACAGAGAGGATGTGAGGAAGTGGGATGAAAAACCCACCTCCGCCCTAGCAGCACAAGTATGTGTGCTGAGGGGAAGAAGAACCACCACAGGAAATTCAAGTACAAATGCAGCTCCAGTTTCCAGTGGGCAAGTCCTCAGAAAGAACAGGTTTGATGTTATTTCCAATGCTCTGGGAGTTCTCCACTTCATATTTACATGAAGTGAGCAATGAATACTATGAGCAGAATTAGAGGGGCCCTTCCTCCAGCCAGGTGGAGGAAAAGGACAATAGCATTTACTGGACTGTGTGGATTCCATGGCCTGGCATGTCAGTCCCACAGGAGTATCAAGATGTAGTTGACACCAGCACACAATGTACCCTGATGTCATCAAGATGTGTAGGGGCAGAATCCATCTCTGTTTCTGGAGTGACAGGGGGATCCCAACAGCTGACTGTACTGGAAGCTGAAGTCACCCTGACTGGGAATGAATGGCAAAAACACCCCATTGCGACTGGCCCAGAGGCCCCATGAATCCTTGGCATAGATTACCTCAGGCGAGGGTATTTCAAAGACCCAGAAATGAGGCTTTTGGGAGAACTGTAGTGACAGAGGAACTTAGGCAGCTGAACACCTTGCCTGGTCTTTCAGAGGACCCTTCTGCTGTGGGATTGCTGAAGGTAGAATAAAAATATCACTACCACAGCAGCGCACCATCGATAACACCAGGCCAGCCAGGACTCTGTGAACCCCAGCCATGAGATGGGTCCTGAACTGGAGAGCCAGGGAGTGGCCAGCAAGACTCACTCACCCTTTAATAGTCGAGATGGGTCCTGAACTGGAGAGCCAGGGAGTGGCCAGCAAGACTCACTCACCCTTTAATAGTCCTTTATGGCCAGTGTGTAAGTAAGTCCAGTGGAGAGTGGACACTGACAGTGGACTATTGTGTCCTGAAGGAAGCCATATCACCTCTGACTGCTGCTGCTGTGCGAGGCATGCTGGAACTTCAGTATGAACTGGAGTCCAAGGCAGCAAAGTGGTGCCACCATCAATATTGCAAATGTGTTTTTTTCCATGTCTTCAGCAGCAGAGTACAGGCCAAAGGTGGGGGGCAGGGGGGGGTTTGTATTGGAGAGGCATCCAACACACTTGGAACCAACAGCCCCAGGGGTGGAAACCCAGGCCCACTATTTGCCTTGGACTGATCCAGGCTGCTCTGGAAAAGGGTGAGGTTCCAGAACACTTGCAACACATTGAAGATGTCATTGTGTGCTACAACACAGCAGAGAAAGTTCTTGAGAAATGAGAGAAGATAATAGAAATCCTTCTGAATAATTCTGCCATAAACCATAGCAAGATCAAGGCATGTATCCAGGAAATTTAGTTTGTAGGACTAAAATGGAAAGATGAAGACATCAGATTCCAATGTGGTCAATAAAGTAAAGTAACAGCTGTGTCCTCACCAACCACCAAGAAGGAAACACAGGCTTTCCTAGGTGCTATGGGTTTCTGGAAGATGCATATTCTAGAATACAGTCAGATTGTAAACCCTCTTTGTCATGTGACCCAGAAAAAGAAAGATTTTAAGTGATAAGCTTTTAAACAAATCTAACAGGAAATTGTTGATGCAGTAGCCCTAAGGCCAGTCAGGACAACAAAGATGTGAAAAATGGCTCTACAGTGCAGATGGGGAGAACTGCCTCTCCTGGAGTCTCTGGAAGAGTACCTGAGATGAGAGGATGAACCCTGGGATTCTGGAGTCGGGGATACAAAGGATCTGAGGCCTACACCTCAATTAAAAAGAAGGGATCCTGACAACTTCTGAAGGAGTTCAAGCTACTTCAGAAGTGATTGGCACCAAAGCACAGCTCCTCCTGGCACCAACTGCCAGTGCTGGGCAGGATGTGCAAAGGAAAAGTCCCTTCCATACATCATGCCATTGATGCCACATAAGTAAGTGCATTGCACCAATCACACAGTGAGCTCAAACAGGAAACCACAATTGCCCAGGTGTTGTGAACGGGAGAGACCACTCCCAAAAAGTGAACTCAGCAAAACTTTATTAGAGGCCTAGAGCAGAGGGTGTGTCACGGGTCTGACGCGTGCCACAGGTCTTGATAGTGCGCCGCAGGTCCCGAAGGCTCGCTGGCAGGATCCTCACTGGGCGATGCAGGTGCCGCTGCTCTGCTTCGTCCGCACCAGATCCTCTCGGGCAGGAGTTGCTCCGCGGTGTTCGCTCTCCCAGATGGTTGATGACGATGAAAGGACGAAAGGACCCTGAGGTGTCTTGGTGCCACCTTTTATACAGTTTTTGCTTCACCCTGCTTGGTGCGTTTTCTGATCCCTTAATTTGCATACAGTCTAGGCCTCCCATTGGTTCCCTTGGATCCTTGAGGCCTGATTGGTCCTTCCAGATGACTCCATATATATGAAGTCATCTTTGGATTTCTCCAGAAAGCAGGTAATTTAGGTGTAATATGGCAAGGGGTTACCATATTTCCCTCATCTCCATTTTTCCAGGCTGTCTAATAATTACAACTTTTTAACTAATATGTATAACATGTATAACAGTAATAACATATAACAATTAACTTAATGATTACTCACTTTAATACTTCTTTAAACCATGTAACTATACAACATGTCTATAACACAGGGATCTTGGAAGTCATCAAGAACTGGCCTGAAGGTGAAAATTTCAGACTACCAGCAGAAGAGGAGAAGGTAATATGTGCTGACGTAGTCCCTCCATATAATCAGATACCAGGACAAGAAAAGCGATACATTCTTTTTACTGATGGTTCCTGCCATGTTGTAGGGCTACATTGAAAATAAAAAGCTTCGGTATGGAGGTCTACATGGCAAGTCACAGATGTTATGGAGCAACATGGTCGATCAGGTCAGGTTGCAGAGCTGAAAGCCATTCAGCTGGCTTTAGATATTGCTGAGTGAGAGAAATGGCCAGTGCTCTACTTCTACGCTGTCTGATGGGTGGTAGCAAACGCTCTGTGGGGATCACTAGACCAGGCTGCTGAATTGTGGCAGGACATCACTACCCAGGTAGAGAAACTGGCTGTAAAAGTACATCATGTAGATACACACGTACCCAGGAATAGGGCTACTGAAGAGCATTTCCAGAATGGTCAGGTGGATTGGGCTGCCAAGATTAAACTGTCTCAGGTGGATCTGGAATGGCAACATAAGGGTAAATTATTTCTGCTGGTGGGCCCAGGATGCCTCAGGCTATCAGGAAAGATGTTATGGTGGGATTTTGTTTGTACATATGATTTGGATCCTTTCCTCTATATGTATATGCTTTGTTCCTATCTCCCCCCAGCAGCTGGTTCCACCCCACCCTGTATGTGTCAATGTGTTAGTTCCCTCCCCTGTTGAAATTGTATCCACCCCTTTATACCTCAATCCTCCCTGTTCCCCTCCTATCTTTCCTGGAATTCCCCTTCTTCCGGTTGTCAATCCTCTTTCCCCTCCCTGGAAATCACCTATTCTTCCAGGCCCCGTTAGTTATTTCGAATTACATCCCTCCCCCTGTCCTACCCTATGGATACCTTGTATGCCACTCCACTGGAGACTTGTCCCTTTGTCCTCCCCTTTCCTTTCCTCATTGGTCCTTGGGTTATCCCTCCTCCTTACTCCATCCTCCTTTATAAATTCATGTTCTCCCCTTGTCTGGGTCTTCGATCTCTGACCCCTCCATGAGAATAAACTGCTGGAATTCATATCAGAGACCTCCCTCTTGCTCCTTGCTCTCGCCTGGTGTGCGTGTTGCTACCTGAGGCGTTGAGCTCAGCTCTGCCTAAGGGCTTGCACAGTGCTGTGGACAGCCCCATCCTGGTGCAGCGAGGCCCCAGGCAGCTCTGGCTGCATCAGAAAGAGATGCAACAATACAGATGGGCTCGTGACTGACTTAACCATGGGGAGGATTTAATGATGGACACTATTTCTCAGGGGATCCATAACTGTGAAACATGCACTGGGATCAAGCAGGCCCCCGTGGTGTGCTGGATGATGGATGAAATATAAATATGGGGCAGTTTGGCAGGTTAATTATGTGCCAAATTAATTCATTGCTCTCATGCAAACACACCAAGGCAGGCCTTGTGTGCTGACAGTGGTGTAAAGGATCACTGGATGGCTCGAGCTCTACCCTGTGCCTCATGCCACTGCCTGGAACACCATCTTGGGCCTTGCAAAGCAAGTCCTATGACAACATGGCATCCCAGAAATAACTGACCTGTACAACGGGACTCATTTCAAAAATAGCCTCATAGACCCCTGGGCCAGAGAGCACAGTATTGAGTGGGTATCATATTCCCTGTAGTGCACCAGCTCTGGGACAATTGAATGATAGAATGGACTGTTAAAAACCACAGTGAAAGCAATGGATGGTTGGACCTTCTAACATTGGGGTCTACATTTAGCAAAGGCCACCTGGTTAGTTAACATTAACTACCTCAATCAAGCTGATTCTGCCCAATCAAAACTTCCACATATCCTGCAGAAAGGGATAGTGTCCCTGTGGTGCATATGAAAAATACGTTGGGGAATGCAGTTTGGATTAGTCCTGCCTCAAGCAAAGGCAGTTTTCTGTGGGACTGTTTTTCCTTGAGGATTTGAGTGCACTTGGCAGCTAATGCAGATGGGTGGGTAAACATGATGTGTACCTGAAAGATAATTTGATTTTTAGGTGAGAACAGTCTGTGATGTTTCATTATATATTGTATAATATTGGTTGCTGAATGACCTGCCATTGTATGCCATAACTACCATGGGCAGTGAGTGTGGACTGCTCCACATACACCAGTCATGAACAGCTTGCAGCCAACCAACAGCACACCTATCCTTCTCTCCTAGAAGACAACTAGGATGGATAGAACTCACTGTCATGGACTAAATGACCTCAACAGACATCTTGGAGGGACAGCCACTGTGGAAATGATACCTGTGCTCCTGTGTATACATGTATCTCTATGTATAGAGTGGTAGGATCTGGGCATGATGTAGGTGGTATAGAACAAGGGGTAGATAATGTCCAGGACGGGGTTAATTTCTGCAATAGCTGGGAGAGGGCATGGCCAGCACACAAAGGTTATTCTATATCACCTCTTGTCATTGCTGGGGATGGGGTAAAGGGACTCTCTTCTGGGGAGAAGGGTTCCTTCCAGTCTAGAAATTGTGGTGGAGGGAGCCATCTGGTATTGTCTACATTTGGGAGGGTTTCCATGTGAATAATTTTTCTTCCATCCTCTGTCCTTAGTATTTTTGCTGCTACTCTTCCTGTTTTCTTATCTCCTTGCTCTTTCCAGTAAACTGTTCTTATCTCAGCCCGTGATCTTTGCATTTTCTGCCTCCAATTCTCTCCATCCTCTTGCCAGGGGAAAGGGGAATGGAAAAACGGAGGAACAAGAAAGTGGCATGTGGTTTGGAGAGCCTTGGGGAGGGCTCTGAATTGGGGAGCAACATTCCTAAACCACCAAATGCCCAATCTGAACATTAGTTTAAAAACGGTGAGGAAGGCCCTACAAATACAACTATGATAGAACCTTTGATAACTTTACCCATTTTTTAATCTTGTAATTTCCCCCACTGCCTTTTCGTGTGGAGTTTGCAAAGGCCCATGAGGAACAGGTTCTATAAATGCTCCCAAAATGAGAAGGGGTTGACAGAGGAGATATGCTATCATCAGTCTCCATGGTATCCATATGTTCAGTCTTTAGTAGTTCAAGCCATTTTAATAGCATGTCCTCTGCACAGAGAGGGTGTGCTCTGAACAGTTGAAAGTGGTAGCTGGTTTTCCACCACAAAATGCCAGACCATATTTTTTCTCAGCACAAAATTTCAGCAGGCATGCAGATAGCATTACATCATTAAAGATGATTGGGGTTGGAGCATTAATGAGAAGTAGAAAATATCAGATCGTAAGACTAAGTGGTTAAGCAAGGCAAATAACAAACCAATGTGCTGAATTACTGACACTACAGTTCCTTGAATTTTAATACAGATTGCTCTGTTTGGTTTAATTTATTTATTTTATTTTTTTTTTAACTTAGGTTTGCCTTCCATAAACTTCCCAAAACACATGTGGTTACCGGTGATCTGGTATATACATAGGTACATTATCTTGGCAAAACATCTTCAAGTTTTAAATAAACGAGCAAGGTCATTTAGGTGCACTGAGAGTTAAGCAAGAATGAGAATTTCTTTATGTAACTGTGACATGTTGGAAATTTATACAAGCTTATTTAGCTAAGATAAAAATTAGATTAATTAGACTTCAGCTATGTGAAAGCAACAAACCACAAGAGGGAAACTCCTCTGTCTCAGTACTGGTATAAACTGACTGGTATAGCAATGGGTATAAGCTGAATGTTCATTTTTCAGCTGTTTTATTTTCACTTCTCCTACATTCAAGATTATTGGCAAATTACCAGCATCAGTAAGATAGTTCTTCTGAAAGACTACTGAAATTTGCACTGGAAGAACTCTGAAGCAGTATCTCAATTTCTTAGCTGGACTTGAACCCAAGTTCAAGTCCTCTTCCTCCTTTTGTTCCCTCTCCAGCCAGCAGTATCTTTCAATGTGAATGGTAACAGTACTCCCCAATGTTGTTGAAAATCATCAAAATAGTCTAATTTTCCTTTTTTTCAATGTATATTATCATCAGCTATAGGGAGATAGACATATTGTTTCTTAATGCTTCTAATTATTTTTGGAGCAATTTAATTGTGGTCTCTAAACACTGTTTCACAGATGTCTGTACAGATATTGTTACTGGAGCTCATCCATTTTTTAAAAAAGGCATTTTTCATTTACTTAGATGCCTAAAATATGCTATTATAATAGTATTTATTGATATCCTGACTTAAACCAGCTTCTTAGACAAATCAGAATACTTTTTTTCTTTTTTTTCCCCTTCAAAATTACAAGTTTGGTTTGATAAGTCAGGTGCACTTCCCTATCTTTATCTGAATATAAGCACAGAGATTAATATTTTCCAAAGTTTTGTTTAGAGCTGTTTTCCTAAAACAGCACCATTCCACATCCTAATAAATACGATGACAAATGTATGAATTTCTAAGGATCTTTATATATGACAGTTGGATGACTGTAATTACTTTATATGCATTTAACAGATTGAAAATTGAGTTGACAGATTTTAAGCTGTATTTATTTGGGAAAAATAACTGATCATGAAATGACCACACAGTGAAGTCTGTACTTACCTGAAAATAATCTGGAGATGGATCTCTACTGGACACTTTGACCACACAGGAGCATGGCACTGTGCTAATGTAAAAAGGCTCAGTGTGGTCCTGGGGCAAAAGGGCTGGTTATCATAGAATACTTTAGGTTGGAAAAGACTTCTAAGATCACCAAGTCCGACCTTAAACTCAGCACTGCCAAGCCCACCACTAAACCGTGTTCTAAGTCCACATCTACTCATCTTTTAAATCCCTCCAGGTGTGGTGACCTCACCACTGCCCCGGGTAGCCTGTATCAACCCCTTCCGTGAGGGGATTTTTCCTGATATCCAGCCTAAACCTGGTGCAATTTGAGGCTGTTTCATCTTGTCCTCTCACTTGTTACTTGGGAGAAGAGACCGACCTCCACCTGGCTGCAGCCTCCTCTCAGGCAGTTGCAGAAAATGGCAAAGGTCACCCGTTAGCCGTCTTTTTTCCAGGCTAAACACCTCCAGCTTCCTCAGCTGCTCCTCATTTGACTTGTGCTCCAGACCTTTCCTTAGCCCCACTGCCCTTCTCTGGACATGCTCCAACACCTTAACGTCTTTCTTGTCATGAGGGATCCAAAACAGAGCACAGTATTCAAAAGTTGATGAGGGAGATGAGGCATGGTTTAGTACCTTTTGCAATACAACGATTTAACTGCAGACTTGTTGATGGCGCAGGAAGAGCTTCAGGACTGTTTAGTTAGGTTGTTTAAAGGGAGCTCAGACTCTGAAGTCTGAACGTCCTCTCTGTTACAACAAATTTTAAATGGTTACTGAAGCTACAGCAACATTCACATTTTATATGCTAAACTTTGCTTCCACGTAAAAATAAATAAGCGCAAAAGTTCTGAGGCCAGATTTATTTGCCAGGGTGAGTGACCATTTTGAAATGAAGAAACCCTCTGTAAAACTTCTTACAAACAATTTCTGACACGGTGTGCTTCCTATCTTGTAATGCAGTAGTGTGAAACAACGAATATATGACCGAGTGAGAAGAACCAATTTGATTTTTATTTACGCCTTAACACATGTTATATTCCTGTAGGGGCTGTACCTGTGCTTGCAGCCTTGTCCCGGAAGGCTTTGCCTAGCAGCCAGTCAGGGCAGAGAAAGCCTCCACGATCGGACCGTGAGTGACACTCCACTAGCCGGCAGGGCAAATGGCCGCCGAAAATGCCCGCCAAGTCGGGCTGTGGGAGGAGCCTTAGCACATTAAAGTAGCTCCTGCAACACCACAGGAACCATTTTTACTTTGGGTTTTTTGGTGGGACCAGCGGCCCGCTCCGAGGGTCAGCTTGGCCCTTCTCCCCCGCCTCTCGCCTTTTCCTCCCTGTGATCCTGCTTCCCTGCCCATACCTACTTTGCCCTGCCTCAGCTTTTCCGGGAACCAGCTCACCACCGGGACGACCTCGTGCTCCGCGCCTCCACGACGGAGCGGGGACCGCTGCAGCCGGCCGACCCGTCGGGTTTTCCGCTGCAGCCACCGCACCGAGCTGCCGTAGCCCTGCCCGTAGCACCCGGCCTGCCGCCACCGTCGCCTGCGCCCAGCCGCCAGCGTCGCCGCGTTTCCCGCTCTGCAGTCGTCGCCGCCGCCGCTGCCTGCACTTAATCACGCCCTCAGCCGCAGCGCCCAGACCGTGGGAGCCTACAGCTGCTCCAGGACTGCGCCCGTGGCCTTGGCAGCCTGTTCTCTGCCGACGGAAGGAACACGCAGCCCGCTGGTGTTCGGAAAGCGCGCCCATCCTGCAGCAGGAGCCACGCAGACGCACCGGGGTTCGCAGCACGCACATTCCGCTTGCTAAGCTGATGTCGACAGACCGCGGGGGTTCTTGTGGTAATGCTATCCCTGTCTTCTGTTTCTCCGTCTTTTTTCCTCTCTGCTCCTTTTCCTATCCCCCTTTTATAGGAACACTTGCCCTTCTTTATCAGTAAGCGGGTCTCAGATACAGTATTGCTGCGTTTGCGCTTTATTTTCGTCCGAGAAATCTTACCAAAAAGAATCCTCCCCGACTGTCCTTTTTATAGCGGGACGGGGCACAGAGGATATAAAACACTGAAATTATGCTTAATGCAACCTTTTGGGCAACTGTCAAAGCTTGATCAGCATCTTGGTGTGCCAGTAAAATTCCCGACTGCATAATCCCAGTGTTCTCCATCGTATGTTTTACTATTATCAACTTTGCTGACCACCTGACTGGGAAGCAGCATTGCAGCATCAACATCTGGTACACGTGCAAAAGAGATGTTCTCCAAATGTATGCTGAACGTGGAAAAAAATTAAGAACTTTATAAAGACCTGGGAAAAATAGGATTGATTGAGGGTGAAGATACACCTTTTTGCTTCTGAAATTTATCAGTGTGTGAAACGAGGGCATTTAGAGAAAAAAGCTGATTTTGTTTGATCTTTTAGCTAAGACAGGGAAATACCCTACATACCAAGAGATTTTAAAAAGCAAACAATCACTTATTAATAGATCTTACTTTAACAGGAAAGTTTTGCTATACTGAAAGAGAAGAGGTACTCTGATAAATTGGATGAAGTATTGTATGTTGAATATGACAGATAGACTTAAAACCTTTTAAGGGTATGAAGTTTGCAAACTTGAGTATATGTAAAACTGAACATGTATAAAACTGAACCGCAATAATGGGGAAATAACAGGAAAACTTTCAGTATATGATCCTTAAATTAAGAGAACTTTAGAACAGAATTATGTTACTGTGTAAAGACTGATGATGTGCACAGAGAAGGTTTAAGTTGGGGCTACTTCTACATTAATTCATATATTTGCTGGCTTTTGACTGTTTTGTTTTGCAACATTAATAATGTTCATTTGGCATGTTACCTACATTATCTTGGAGGGGGATACTTGAAATTAAATAGTGAAGTAGAACTTTTTAAACGATTGATGTGTGGTTTTTTTCTTTGTAAATGGTATAAATAAAAACAAATAATTGCAGGCATGTCTTGGCTAAGTAAGCAGAATCACCATCAGGCCAAAATGAATGAAATGAAAGCTTTTCCTGCTTTTACTCTTTTGCAACCCCAAACCTATAAGCACAATTAGGTAATTCAGCTGCCTTGCCTTCAATACCTTTTGAAGAGCAGCATGGGGATTTCTCTTTTTCTTATTTAATTTAAAAGCTATCTGATAGAATACATAGCATACAATCCTAAATTGTTAGGTTAGAGTGTTAGTTTAGAGAATTTACTACGTGTAGTTTGCATGTAGTCACAGAATGGAGAACAAAAGTTTCATAGCAAGTGGGGCATAATTTTTAAGGATCTCCATACTTAGTGTCAGAATATGATGTCCAGTATTTACTTAAACATTTGTCCTATCCTTTGTAAATTCCTCTAAGAACATAGCTAGATTTGTGCCTCTGCTTCCACCTGCATCTTATTTGAGGTAGTGCCAGAAGTGTTACCAGGTCATTACATGCCAGTGTAATGGTCTTATCAAATCACTGCAAGCCGACATGAGTTGGAGCAGAGCCAAGGACAGCCTTAAGTTTTACTGAGGGTGAATTCAGTTCTTCAAAGCATGATTGACTTGGGAAGCAGCAAGTGATACCCACTAGAGTGTTGCAGATCACCCAAGTGTCTGAGCCAATCTCCTCCACTCCGTCACTGCACAAATGAACGAGACTACAAGCAACATAGTGCTGATGAGGAACAGTATTTTCCACATGTCTTTCTGTGACCATTTCTATGAAACAGACATGGGAAAACTTAAATTGATTCTGTAAATATAGTGCCTTCTCTTTTGAATTTTACCACATGTAGTTAATTTACATAATACAATTTAATTTTTACAGGATAAGGATAAACAAGTCAAAAATGGATAGACAGAATTTACTTTTCTGTATGTTTTTATTTCATGACATAACTTATTTAGCTTTATTAAGGAATATCAAAATACGTAGACACAAGCCTTTCTCAAGGAAAGAAACAATCAACTGCTTGGTTTAAGTTTAGGGTCAATACCTCTGAAAACCAAAGAGAAATATGGCATGAGGCCCTTAAAAAAAATACAAGAGAGAAAATACAAAGTTTAACTGAGTGCAATTGATATAGCACCTTCATAAGATCACACACATCCAGATCTGTCAGGCAAGTAGAAGGTATTGGTACTGGAAAATTTTTTCCTAAAAACCATGCTGAATGAGTATTATCTGACTTCCAGGTTCTGCTAGAGGAAAATATTAATGATGTGGGCGATAGCAACACATGGGACTTTTGCAGAACTATGAAATTTGTACTTCTTTGGTTGCCAGAAAAAAAGTTAGGCCAGTACCAAGGGTTAACACTCAAGATTCAAGCCAATGTGGCTTGTTTGGAATTTAACTGCTAGAAAGACTTAAGGACTGACATGCTTCTACCATAGTTTCCAGAACTG
Source organism: Picathartes gymnocephalus (assembly GCA_013390045.1). Classification (NCBI taxonomy): domain Eukaryota; kingdom Metazoa; phylum Chordata; class Aves; order Passeriformes; family Picathartidae; genus Picathartes; species Picathartes gymnocephalus. The sequence goes on along the minus strand of WEKY01029144.1, from coordinate 6,262 downwards.
CTAATAAGGCCTTCGCCTGTTCACCTGGGAAGAAAAACATGCTTTCAGATATTTCTTGAAGAAACTGTGGTAGTTTTTGAAAAGTTTCCAGCTCTTTAAAATATGTATCTACCAACCAATGGCCAGAAAATGCACCTTTCATCTTAGAGCTATTACAAGCCATTACCAGAAGTACATCTGAACAAGCTCCCGCTCTCAGAGTTACAGTCAGGGGTGTAGACAAATTGTAAACTGTACAAAAATTCATCAGCATCTTAGTAAATGAAATCAAACACAGTTCTTTCTTCTGATGGCAAAAATCTTGTTCTCCGCATTCACAGAAGCTTTCAATGCTCTCTCCTGGATGAACAAGATTCAAAAGTTCTTCCTTTACTGTGGCTGACTCAACATAATCCAGTGGCAATTTCTCATGGGAGTTCCTTTGCTCTAGAAGGACAGGCCCTTCAGGGAAAACATAAACATTAATAGCAACAGCACATTTTGTGATGAATTGGCAGCTGAACAGGATTTTGGGTTGCTTATTGCCAGGAGCAAGGTGTCTGTTTAAGCTCTTTTTGTTTACCAAGTTATGTTGATGTAACTGAGAGATCCTCTGTAACAATTTCTTTACAATATTGTCTTAACTTGCATAGAGTATGCAAATATGTAATGTTATTACTTTTGTAAAATTCTATTAAGTACTTTGTAGACCAGGTTATTTGCTGACACTGACTTCAAATTAAAGGCATGTTACTATGATGGCCTTTATTTTACTTTTCTGGATGGTGTGGCCAATCCTGCCTTCCGCTGTCCAGCATGGTATTGGGGTAGGAATCCACGTCTTCCCCAACAACTAAGTTTCAATTTGATCTTAACAGACTTCTGAAACACAAAACATAATTACTGTAATAAATAGATTTAAAGTAAGTAAACAGGACATGTTTGTCTGAACAAATAAGTCCTTTTGGTATTTCCTGTTTATTAGTACAGTGGACCTATTAATATTTAAAGAGCTTACACATCTCTCGGGGAGTTTAAGAAAGGCTGCATTAGGAAGAAAAAATGAAGGCTGTTAAGACACTTACAGGTATTTTTCAAATATGAACACATCAGGAATCTTACGTAAATTTGTATTACTATGCTAAAGTAATGATGCCATATTAACTTGAATACTTCTTCAGAAATATATTTTAGTGACAAAAGGTAAGCTCCCACATTACATATCCATAATAGATATTTTAACTTTGCTCTGATTAAAGCTGTGTTATTATTACTGATTATTTAGTATCATTAACTTCTGCAAGCTAAAGGCTTTTAGAGACAGAAAGCAGATATGTTTTTAGAGAGATGTGTTCTAAATTATTGAGATAAGTAAATTCACACTGAATAGGTAACATGCTTTCTACCATGGGCTTGTCAGTTACTTGACATGCCATAACTCAGAGTATGACAAAGGCAAAGATAAAGATACACGCAGCCTTACACTTGCCAAAAAGCCTTGATGAATGCAAGTGCAAGTAGAACTCTTCCCCTATGATAACAAGATGATCCACTACCTATTCTTCAAAACAGCTTAGGAAAAATTCACATCTGTCAGTGCAATGCCATTTCCAGTTGAGGAGCTGGGCTTACTACAATATTGGCTATTGCATCACTTCAGCTCATAGAACTGAGCCCAGGTACTGGCTTGGCATATTAGAGACATGGTTCAGTAGAGATATAAAATACCTGCGAGCCACAGAACTGAGACTCAGTAAACACAGAGGTAGAACTGCAGAAGGAATGTATGATTATGATCTGGTGCTTGCACATCAGACAGACACAGCCTTTAGGGGGCAGGAGAAGACTGTAAATACAAAGGTCATATGCCAAGAATGTATTTAAATTTTGTTTCTCTACCTTAATTAATAGGCTGTCTAAATACGCTCTTTTGCCTCATGACTAAACGCAGAGTGATTTTTACTGCAAAAACCTGGACTCGCCATATAAGGCAGAGTTTACACTGACACAGCAGGGCAATGGTACAGATATTGCAAACATTCATTTTAGTCAATTAAAAGGAGAAAGAGTTGCTATCCAAGACCATTCTTTGCAGATGTCTGGGGGTTTTTTTAAATATGCTAAATTAAATATATTGATACAGTACGTACTTCAAAACAAGATACAAATACCCTGTCTCTGAACAAAAACTATTGTTCAAAACATTTACTGTATGCTTGCCTAAGGGGCAAAGTACATTTTTTAGAAACTAAGGCGTCCCTCCCACTAGTATCCCTGAACAGCAGTTATCATGATTACAATATCAATTACTTTCTTAAACTAATTACCAACCTAATTGTGTTCTTCAGAGACCATCACATTAATTTTCACAAATGCTGAAAACACTAATGTTGAAATACATGAATATATAGAGATTTAACTGATCTATTTTGTGTTGTGGTAAAAATAGATCAAAACGATAGGAAATCCTCAGCCTTGATTAGTGACTAGGTAAATCTTTGCTTTCATTAGTGGAGAATATAGTTGCAATGCATATGGTGTAAAATGCAGGATAAAAAGGCTACCATATTGGAAAAACGTGGAAATCCTGGTTAATTTCATATTCTGTTCATCAAGATAAGAGTGAAACAGTATTATTTTTATTGTAAACAAACCAGCTTGGCTTAAAAATGTTTTAAAATATCTCATAATAACTTTGTATTTTAGGAAACTATCAAGAAAAACATTGAGAACTTCATACGGATTCAGAACAGTGGGTAATTTCCCTAAATCAGTTTAGCATAAATGCACTCACCCCCATGCTGAAGTAGCAGCTTGCCAATTTCTACATGTCCATTTGACAGTGCATCATGCAAAGGAGTCACCCCGTCCACTTGACTGAGCAGGTCTACCTCTGGACAACGCTCCAGAATTTCACGGACACACACTGTGCTACCATGGTTACAGGCCTCATGCAAAGGCGTCCAGCCAGCATAATCTGAATTATAAATCAAGGGAAGTTTTAAAACAGCAGAAGTAGTACTGAAATGTTAATAATATCATTCATTAGACAGGAAAACACTTTACTTTTTTAATATTCATTACAGCTAGAGTGGCAGCTTATGATTTCAAACCAGGAAATTCTACTGAAAAATATCTGAAAAAAATAGCATTTTTAAAAATCAGTAGAAAATGTGATGTTAAAATACACCTCAGTTATAAATTCATCTTACCATAATGTTTGCTGTAAAGTCCTCATTTTGTGTTTTTTAAAAAAAAAAGAGTTTTAGACTGTAAAAATACAAACTTGTTACTAAACAGATACTAATACAGTTCTTTATGCGTCTTAATTTCTTAGTTCTGAAGAGAAAATGGGTAACTTACCTTTAACATTAATGTCTATTCCCGGCAAAGACAGAAGCTGAATCAATCTCTCCACTTTGTTATTTTTGCAAGCTTTATGCAGGGCTGTCTCTCCTACCATGAAAAATTAATATATTACACTAGACTAGGCAAGATAGCAACTAAAGAAAATAATCAAAGTCCCTGGAACTAGGAGACCTGGCTATGTACCAGAAAACTCAATAATGAGTAAGATTTTCCTTTATCCTGCTTAAACATCTTTTAAGAAAAAAACCCCCATGGAGCTTCTGTTCCACCAGAGATCCAGCAATGAAATTGTACTGCAAATGGTTTAACACAAGAATTATCTCCCCTCTAGTTCAAGGTTTAAAGCTTCAATCACACTATAAAAGCACCAAGTGATCACAAAACACGAAAAAAATACTGGGTTTTGAAGCAATAAAACTTTAGAGTGCAGTTGCCCTCCCTTAAATTTATTCATGAACCTACATTAAAATGTATGGTTCTTTTTACACAGCATTTATAGCTTAATTCAAATGAATGTTTCTGGCTAAGCATGAGTGCCTCTACACACTCAAGTATAAATCAAAACTTTAAATCCGTTAACAGATGGTTTGCTGTTTCTCAATAGGCTGAGTAGTGAAGGATGGGAGAAAGAGAGAAGAAAATAATAATAATAGTAATAATAGTAACAATAAAAATAATAAAACAAGTAGTAGTAGTAGTAGTCGTCTCTGGAAAAAAAAATCCCAAACCTTAGTACCATGTACAGCTGAAATAAGTGTAAAAAATTAAACAGCAAGGAACTGAGAGCTGCTGCTTATATACGTAAAGACACCACTAGCTTCTGCGTAATAATAACTTCAGACACATTCTAAATGCTGTTTTCTTATCAATAATTGATTAGGTTTGAACAAGAGCCAGAGAAAAATTCTGATACCAGGTGAAAGATGATGAACCAAACATCTTAGATATTCAAAATATCTTAGGCTAGATCTCTTAGCTTTTGTATTAAGATTTACATGGAATATTTTGTTATATTAATACCTTTCCTATGTAAATCTGTCAGCTCCACACCCATTCTTTCAACAGAAGACACTACTTAAAATTTTAGCAGGAGTGAATAGAAAAAAACCAGCATTGGTTTGTTTGGTTCCCCCCACCCCAGTCCTTCAGTTCACTTTTCTTTGTTGAAATCAGATGTAATATTTCACATGAATATTACTTCGAAAAGCAGTAAAGACAAAGGGAACCAATTTTAAAAATGTATGGCCTGACTCTGTTACTGAAGTTCTTTTAAACCTTTAAAGGGGGTGAGGTCTTTTGTCCTTCAGTATTTGTGATACAATTCTGTTTTTAATTTTTTGAACGTTTTGAACGTTTCCAGCTTGCTTTTGCCAGTTTTTTCTGAGCCTTCTTGCTGGTGTCATATTAATAAAGTTATAGGTACATTTCTGATGACGAAGATGAAAATGTAGTTCCAGCAAGTAATTCTGTAGTAAAGCAAGCTTCATGCAAAGTACAATTTATTAAACTTGTGTAATAAATAGGAACTGAATGAATTGCTGCAGTGCTGCTTTATTCCTTAGGTACGTGAGTTCCAGTACAGTTAAAACAAAAGCCAAGTGCCTTTCATAGTCTGGGCTGAATGCCTGGAAGAAAACAGTCCATATGCTTAAAACAGCTACGTAACATAGCATACTCCTCAGTCTTTGTTCACAAAATGTCTAGGACTCAGAGAGATGAAGACTGAATTATACTTGCAAATCAGAAGATGTTGATCCTACCAAGCACAGGTTGAGGTGGATTAGCAAAGTAAGGCAGGCAAGACTGGAATGAGCTCACACAAACTGTATACTGTATTTAATACATGGGAGGAGGAAGGTAATGAGGAAGGCAACTTTATTTTACCATATATACAAATTCCTCCTTTTAAATAGACATTGGAAAAGAGAAATGTGAACCATATGAAAATAATTCTTGGGCATAAGCCATTGTTTTAGTCCAGTATTCATCAGGACAAGTTTTTAAACCTGAAACTATAAATTCTAACCACTTCAAACTTCTTAACATAAATTAAATATATAGAATACCTTTAATATTTCTCTTGTATACTTCTTCAGCCAAAAGATAACTCTCTTTGGTGTGTGCACTCTGAACTTCTGTTTTTGCTCTACGCTTATTAAAGGTTAAGTCACTGAAAAGAGAGCAAAGGGGACACATTTAAAATCACAATTTCCTATTTTTGTTTAATGTATAAGTATTTAGTGGTTTTAAATGTGTAAATACAGAATACTTAGATTTATCCATTTCAGCATCATTTCTGAAATGTCTTAATTACATAATTTCTATGCCATTTAATTATACCTGTCTTTAAAACAGAACTCAAATAGGATTGCCCAGTTTTAAACTTTCTTTAAAGGTAATTCTATGAACAGTGAACTTCTGTATATACCCTATAAATTTAATACTAGACAAATATAACTACATCAGTCTGCATATGTACTGAAACTGATGATCAAAGAGAAAAGGGGAAACCTCAGCCCAGAGGTGTTACAGGCTTACAATGGAGCTTTCTGTCAGTTGAAGTAATTTGTAGACAACAAAACAGGTCACATAAAGTTCAAGAAATGTGTCAGGTCAGAAGCTGTCCCCCAAAGCAGAAAAAAACTGGTGATGTTATAGGTATTACTTACGGTAGATCAGGCAGCACTTTGACTTGGTTCTGCTTATCGTCATTTAGCATCTCTAATTTCCCTTGAGACTTAGGGCATGGCTGTTGCCCTATTTTCTTTTTCTTTCCTTTGTGTATCTTTGTCTCACGCATCCCCATCTCTCGCAAAACAGGTGAATAGGAACAGACCTGTTGCAAAAGTAACATTGTTTAAATGAAGAAATTTTCTTTTGTTGCACTTGCTGCAAAGCAGTCATCCAGGACCCA
>WEKY01029143.1:35816-51597 GCA_013390045.1 Picathartes gymnocephalus | reverse complement strand
CATTTGAGTAACTGCCACTAATTTCAGGGCAACTGAATTTGATTCCCTGGTGCTATTGCTACCTTTACTGATCAATGTGGGTGTTTTGTTGCAATTTCTTGAGATGCAGTTGGGTTTTAATTCTTGTACTGTTTCTGTGAGAACAACACTACAAGTTTATCTTATAGAGGGGGCTAGAAGCAAATGTCTGTGTTTATTGGGTCTTGCAGAATATTGTCTGTGACTTTGGCTTGTTTCAACACTGGACAGGGTTTGAGAACAATTTTTCTCCCTGTTTGCTGTACATATTCATAGCTACAGAGAGAGCATTTCATTGTCAGGAAGTTGTCATCCATTGGGTTGAATTACAAACAGTCAGAGTAACGATTCTTTGTTGTTTAGGTTCTTGAAAGGCTTGACATCATTAGCATTCTTCGAATGACATGTATCATAAATCACAACATAGGAAAGTTAGACGGATTCACCCATGTGCATGTAATTTCAACTGCAGGGTGTACAAATACATTGATGTACTTATGTTCTCCCCAAACAGTTCTTTTTTGTACTCTGATGGCCAGCACAAAGTTCTCTGATATCCATGATTTCTCTGTCCTGATCCTTATATTGACCAGAATGAAAAAGGGTAGGAGTAAAATGAAAGAAGATATAACTGCAGCTTGTAGGTCTTCCAGCTGCTCCTCAGAGACCCTGTAGTGCTGTCATACAATCTGCTTTTCTAACTTGTGCCAAAGGACCAGTACAAAAGTAACCCCAATTAAGAACAAACTAGAAGATATTAATTTCTAAATTGCATAGAAGGAGAAGGACCAGTGAGTCACTTCTGAAATTCTGGCATGGTCAAGATGAATTATGTCATTTGTACTTGGTCACTACACAATGCTTGTTGTAGAAACAGCTGTGTCAAATATGCTAGGGAAGAAACCAGTATTTTGGGGCTCCCAGAAGGTCTAAATATGTTCCTTTCATCTTCCAGTAGTGGCAGTGCTCTTTCAAAAAGCAAAATTCTCTGACTGAGAGAACAAAATTTCCTTCCTTAGTAGCTAGAAAACTACTGCAAAGTAGAAAGAATAATGTGTGTGGTTTCAAGTTTTGATATGAGAATAAATAAAGAGCTTGAATGGCAATTAGGTAGATTCTACTTAGTTTTGCTAAATGCTTATTTAAGGATAATGTACTATTTCTTTGGAAGTGTGTGATATCTCTGTCACTTGGGCTTTTAAGAACAACTCTCAACAAGCAACTGCCAGGTAGATCTGATCCTGCTGTGGGACAGAAGTCCCTAGAGTCCCTGGCATGATCATTTTCTATGGTTCTGTGATTACAGGATTCATATCCTCTGCGGGTTTGGTTATTCTTTGAAGTAGAATTATTGGGCAACTTAATAACATAGATACAAATGAAGACATTAGAGACACAAGTAGTCCTACAAATCAAGAGATTAAGAAAATTATAGCGATTTTGATTAAATGTAAGAAGTACAGTGAGATTGAAAGGACAGTATAGAAATAGTTTAGTCTGCACTTAGGTGCCAGAATGTCTGCACATGATCTTTTAGGAATTACTCCTTTTTGCTGTCCATAGCTGATGCTTACTAACTCCAGCTGTGACAAAATTCTCTCCTTAGATTAATGACATCTAGGCCAGTTCCAGAAAAGGGGATAATTTGGAAGTGAATTTAGTATCTGTTGAAGACAAGGAAAAGAGTTAGTCAGCCTAAAATGTAGGGTAGTTTTACTGGCAAAATTAAACTGTTGCTCCTGTTCCTTGAGACTTAAAAGCTAAAATGTACTACCAATATGTAGTATAGGAACAATTTGGATGGGCAGAGGAATGGCCTATCTACATCAGTGTTTTCTGTCAGTAGCTTTTTTGTATGTCCGAGTAGGGCATAATGCTGCACAATTTACAGTGGTACTGAGGGGCTGACTTGATGACTTAAGCTCCTATAGTGTATTTTTCTTTAGGGATATTGCAAAATATGTATCAAATTTTCCAGTCATATTTCAGAATATAGTTTATTATATCATAATCTTCAACTGATATTTAGCGTTATTTTTGTACTTGAGAAAAAATTTCTGGCTTGAACATAAAGACCATGCTAATTTTTGACCAGCTTTATCTTCACACATCATAACTTTGATAACAAAGCAGGGTACAGGAAAAATAGGTCAGATGCTTACTTGGCCAGTGCTGAGCAGAGGTTTGCTTTTGAAAGCCTTGTAAGGTCAGTGTGACCTGACAGCAAGCTCCACATCTCTGGCCCGGCAGCTGCGAGGAGGGGATAAGTGATGCTATATCCCCCTTGACTGCTGAACATTTCTGTGACCCAGGTTATTGACTCCTAAAGCAATGCACTGGCATCCAGCCCTGTGTGGGAGTTAGAAACAAACCTGCTGAAATGTATGGACTGACAACAGCAGTGAATTTTGTTTGTTTGTTTGTAAACAAAAAAAATCAACAACAATGCTGTAAAAGAACAAAAATTAAAGCGTCAACTGTTTATGTGTTTATGGTCCTGTGACAGTGAGTATCCACAGTCATGGAAGAACAGGGAGAGTGCAGGAATGACTGTTGGAATAAATACTGAGGAGGGAGTGTAAGCAAACTAGAGGTGATATTCATTTCCACAGCACAAAATTCTTGACAAATTTTGACAATACTCACATCCACTCTGGGCCAGCACCGTGTGCCATAGTAGGTGAAACTGTTAGAACAATTTATCATATAAACGACAAATCAGGCCAAATTCATCTAATCAGCTNGCAGGAATGACTGTTGGAATAAATACTGAGGAGGGAGTGTAAGCAAACTAGAGGTGATATTCATTTCCACAGCACAAAATTCTTGACAAATTTTGACAATACTCACATCCACTCTGGGCCAGCACCGTGTGCCATAGTAGGTGAAACTGTTAGAACAATTTATCATATAAACGACAAATCAGGCCAAATTCATCTAATCAGCTTTTCATGATTAAAATATGGGCTCGTTTTTACAAAACTACAAAGGTTGCAGCAACATCAAGATTAGGAATAGACTCTGTGTCTGTGCATATATGTGTGTATGTATTTGTCTATTTTATTTTTCTTTGAGCATTTGCCCTTATGAAATACAGTAGCTTGTGAAAAAAGAAAAAGCATCACAGGAATAAATAAGTAAGGGGGACTACTAAGTAAGAGCTGGCAGATGATGTTGGTAGCCTGGAAAGCTTTCAACTAGGACCTTCTATTTTTATTTTTCTATTTCAAGCAGAGTAATAGTTGTTCAAGCTGAGCTGGCAGAAGCTTGAACAGCATCAGACCTTGGATGAAAAGCTGTCCTTGGGAAATGACATAGCTTCTAAGTAATACATATTCCAAATCTTGTCTGATAAAGTACAGGCTAGTAAGTTTGTCAAGAGTGTGTATTCTGTAAGTTATTCTAGGTTACATAAAGAACATGAATGCTGTAAGGTCTGTTAGAGCAGATTGAGTTCCATGTGGTATTTTTTATCTAGTCAGCTAAGCAATATCTCAGGAAGATTTCTGCACATGACCATTAATCTTGCTCTGCCCTGTGCAAGGCTCCAGAGATGATCTTTGCTGGGTTATCCTGTATCTTCACAGTGAAACAAGTGAGGAGGCTGTAGGTTTCTTGGCAAATGAAGAGCATTAAACTCCTTCATATGGTGTACATCAGTCTACTGTGACTATCAAGCAGAAGTGTTTCTAAATAATATGTATTTAGGTTTTGTTTAGGTTTGGTTTTTGTTTCTTTTTCTTTTTTTTCCCCAGATATTTCTATCTGATGTCAGCAAAGTTCAAAATGCCTCATTATTTTTTGGGTTATCAAAGGTTTATGATAACTTTTCTTCTGCCTGCTGCTGAAGGAGTTCTTTTAGAGCTTGGTTTTACCTTGTGCTAACAGTAACCTTGGAATTCTAAAAACTCTGATTATTTGCATTTCATTACTTTGATGAATTGTACTTTACAGTTTGAATCTTAATACTCCTGTGATTGCATTCAGGTTATCTTAGCAATTAGAAAAAGGCTGGGTTTGCACTTACATATTTTCTTAATAATCAGTATCTTCTATTAAGAAACAGATTTTATTAAAGGTATGAAAACTAGTGGAGGGGAGGATCGCTTTCATTTTCTCTTCCTCCCCCAACCTCCTTTTCCCCCAACTCCTTTCTTTTTAGAGGAAATGGTAGGACAAAAGTCAGAAAACCAGGAAAGTATAGGAAAAAAAACCAAACTGGAACATATAATTTTTCACCATAACTTTAACTTCTTTGGAAAATCCATCATCTCAAGCCTGTCAACATTGCCCTAGGGATTAAAACCCCCAGTTTTCCTGTCCAGCTCCAGTCAGAGATTGTGAGGGAACAAAATTTGTCTTCCTACAGATTGGACCCAGGACTGGATCTCTGGCCAACTAATTATTTCATGATCTGTCAGGAAATTCTCTACATCTCCAAGTATGCAGAGGATTCTTTCATCCAAACCCAAATGCCCTGGCTGAACATCTTCATATTCTTCATTGCACATGCTGGGGAATTGTGAGTTTATGCAGGTAGAAAAACAGCCATTGTAGTTGACTCAGAATTCCTTCTGCAGATCATCAGGAGGATGTGTCAGAACCCTCAGCTGTGCAGAGCCAGGCTGCTGTGGCTTCACCGCTTCTCCAGCCAGCAACATCCAATGTAACCTGGAATCCCCAAACACACAGGGCCCTGGGAGCATGGGAACCAGAGCATTGTGCTAGTTAAGATTTAGAATGTTTCTCAGTCTCTGACAGATTTCTGGACATTGTAATGTATTTTCTATTTCTTTCATCTAGTCCACACCTTCAAGTGGAGGTTATGATTTGGCTCTCAGTACTTGTGCTGACAAACTGTGCATAGACTCTGACTGGCTCTACAGACAGTGTCTGTATAACATAGAGAGAGGTGGTTTCTTTCTAGTTTCATCAGAGTTGAAATTACATCCCTAATTCCAATAGAAAAGTAAACTGAACTTTCAAGAGGAAGGCCACTGAAGAAAAATAAATGGAACTATATTGTTTTTTTAGAGAAGTATATTGAACCCAGGGCAAATATGACATAAGGTAGGCAAGATGTACAAATACTTCAGTGTGCAGGATGGAATTCAGGGAGTTGGTTAAGTTGTCTCTGGATCTGAGCTGCAAAGTGCTGCAGAAGATGCAGTAATTGCTAAAGAAATACTGGAAGTAAACTACATAAAAATATGGAAAGTAATGACCAAGTGACCTGTAACAATTGTGATAGCCCAGAGGAAAAGGCTTGTTTTGCTTCAACCTGTCTGGTAGTTATGTAAGCACCAAAACCACTGTGTATTATCTGAGATACTGGACTGGAGAACTGTTGCTTTGTAGAAACAGAGATTGTTAGCACAGGCATTAAGCAGACATAACTCATACTGGTTGTTGTGTCGTTATAGAATATGGTAGTATCCTGCTGGGTCAAGGGAATTGCAGCATCTTATCCCAGAATGATTTACCAAAAGTAGTCTGCAAAATTTGCATGACATGAAAAATCTATTTTGACTTCAGGTTAAAGTATCTAATAATCTCTTATGCAAAGAGCTATTTTTTATGTGACTGTAGTTTTTTCTGTTCCTTTACACAATGCCTGCCTTTTAACCTGCACAGCTGATGTGCCCTTCAATGCTATTTCAATAAACAAGTTTTACTCTGTTCTGTGTTAACCACAGCACAGTCATGTTCCATGGATGCAGATGGGGAACTCTTGCCACCCATGGATGGAGATCAGACTTGACAGATAAGACCAGAACAGGCAGCATTCATTATAGCTCTTTGCATTGGTCTCTTAAAGGTGTATGGAGAACTGGGCAGATGCTTTTTTTTTCAGACACAGTACATGTGTTCTTTTAACTCAGTGGTGACTGAGTTGGCATAAAACATTATGTCATAGTTCTCAAGGTCCCGAGGCAAGGCTGTTGGTGTGACTAAACAAATTTCATTCAGAGCTTATCTGAGAAGAGTAAAATGCCAGATTCCATCAGAAGGAGAAACATTTAGTTACCGAAATGAATGACTTGACAGGTGGAGATACTAGAACTGGGAAACAAACCATGCTCCTTAGAGCCCTGGGAAATAGGAGCTGTTATAGAATCATGAGCCCATCTTTCTGCATGAAACAACTACTCAAGAGTTGAATATCAGCTGTTTCTTGCTTGCACTGTAGGGTCTGACCCAGCTGCCTGAAATCCACATGGTGTTTCATCATTGATTTAATTCCAACTTAGATCATCTCATGTATAGAAAGACCCTATACATACATGAAGGGTAAATGTTATTTAGATTGATTTATTTGATTATATTGATTGCTTTCACATCAATATGTGACTATTACATATGACTTTAAAAGGCTACTTCTTCATTCCCATAAAATCTCAGAGTAGAAGTTTCTAAGATGTTATCTGTTTACAATTTAAGGCCTGAAGATATTTTGGGCTTTTACCTTAATAAAAGCCCAAAATAAAAGGCCATGCAAATTCTCACTTTTTTCTCTCATTTGTGAAACGTGTGCTGAAACCATGTGTGTGTGCATGGATACACACAAAATTCAAGAAAAGAATCAGCTACTCAAGCTGGAATGTGAGTAGTGATTGCTCTGGTTGAAGTGCAGGCTTTCTCCAGATGTGTGATTGTACACATGGGGCAGGCTTCATTAGAGATGAATAGACAGTGCATAAAATACACACTTTCCCTCCCCCATTGCTTTTGTTTATCTGATCTTGTAGAAGGATTTTAATTAACCCCACAGAACTGCAATAAACTACAGGAATTGTAAAGTGAATATCCCGAAACACTGCAGATAGAAAAATTGCTACAGAGCTATAAGGTTATGTTTTTGTTCTTTTGTGCCTGTAAACATATCCATTCAAAACTCTTCTTCTCTGTGCAGCTGAAAAGCATGAGGGAATATTTTTCATGAAAAAAAAAATTAGCAGTACCTACTTCAACGAATTTGGGAATTAGAGATATTTAGATAGTGAGGAGTATTTCATTCACTCTTTAAACATCTCTAGGTTACTTTTCCAACATGAGAAAAGTGCTTTCCAAGACAGTACTTCTATTTACTTCTTTATAGAATGTGGTAAACTACCCAATCTGAGGCTCTGTGTGTGTGTGTGTCTATAATATACCATTACATGTCTAATTGTCCTGCTGGACAGATGCTGATATTATGTAGGTTATGTTTTATGGGAAGGTAGATCAGTGAAGCAGAGTTTGGGTGTCTTGCTATGCAGTATGTATGTGCATTAGAGTAAGTCTATACTGGGATGTTTCAAAAACCCTGGTCCTCTTCATCCTTTTGTACTTGCCTGTGCTTGTCCCTTGTTTTAAGTGCTTGGAGTCTGTGGACCATCTGCTTGAAGTGAACTGAGCTCTGTTTACATCATGCACAAAGAAAGGCAACATATGAAGTCTAGATTACTATACTATCCTCATGTTAATCTTTAAATGAAATAGAACATCTTCCCTCTTCTCTCCACCCACTTTGTTTCTCCCTTTATTTCACTGTAAAAAATAAGTTAAATTTGATTCAACTTTTAGAATCAACAGCTTTTTTGAGAGGCCAGAGTGTGTTACTTCAGAGAGCAGGCAGAGAAAAGGCAGCTGAGGAGCTTGGTGGGAGAGATCATCATCAGGGCTCAGCCTTTGGCTGTGGGGATTCCAGCTCTGCCTGGGCCAGGCTTGCTGGTGACAGCTCGTCCTTGTGCTAAACCTGGCCAGAGAACAACCTAGAGAGAGCTGGCTCTGCAGAGCTTGGGGAGAGAAACACAGGAAGGCTGGATGGGCTGTGCCACCCAAGACCCTTAATGCAGCTCAACAATGCTCAGTGCTGGATCATCCCAGGGAAAAGACTCTTCCTGCTATGAAATACCTGTTATTTGTGTCAGGAAGAAGACTATATTGACAATATATTTTATAACTGTAAATAGGGATAAATAAGCAGGGAAAAAAAAAAAGACAGGATTTTAAAAAGTCACTACATCTTAAGCTTTTTAAGAGCCCAAACTGAAATAAAAGAAAGAGTGTGTTTTGTACAGTAAGTCTTTGGCAGTTGTGGTTAATCAGACCCAATTCAACTGTTGAATATTAGACAGAAATTGTGCGTCTTGTAGTTGTTAGATTATATATGGCTGGACTTATAGTGTGAATCTCTAGCATAGAAATTATATTCAAGTCTATTGGGATTCTTTCTAGTTACTCTGCTAGTAAATCTTCAAGAATAAACCTTAGGGTAGGCTTATTAGATGAGGGAATTACTCATGAGTTATATGGAGTATGTCTTGGTTTCTTGCCCCAGAATGACTTTTTGTTTCTACAGGAGCAAGAAGACAGGGTGAAATCTTGCTCACATTGTGCTCATAGGGATTTGACTGTAAAGATGACTTTCCATGGTGTAGAAAGTGTGTTACAGAACAGCTGGATAGTCTTGGCTATGACCATTTATGTAAAAAGGCTAACTTGTACATACCCCTCCTGAAATGCTGCATGCATCTGCCTCATCCTAAAAGACCCCTTCTTTTCAGAAAGGGAAATTGAACATGTCCATGTTCCACTGTCCTGTCTTTTTCTCTCTTTAATAACCTAATAATTCAGTCAGTAAACAATGTTCAATTGCACTTTTATTCTTCTCAGTGCAGAACGGAAATCTTTACTCTATGAGGGCTCATACCCTCTGGTGAGAGTAAAAGATGATGCAGATCTAAAAGTTTTCAGGGGATACAGGAGAGGAGGCCACCACAATGATTTTTTTCATGCTGTTCCTCATGCATTGGAAATGTTTTCAGTATAGACCAATGTTTTGACACAAGATTTGCCTGCAGATGAGCACACAGGTTGCCTGTGGTCCCACTGTTTCCATGAATCAGGGGAAAAGCATCTAGGCATGTTCACTGTACAAAAAGGCAAACCCCATAGCTCAGTACTTAGATAATCCATAGGCTTTTTATTTATTTTTGGTAAACAACTCTCTTCTGCTTCAAATTAATACCCTGAGTTGCTGATACAAATGTTAAGCTATTTAGCATCAAGTTGCCAGCAGATATCATGACAAGAAGCTGATAGGAGTGTTCCTGCCAAGAACTTGCTTTCAAGTGTCTGATCAGAGCCATAGCACAGAGTCTGGATCTCTGGATGTTGTTCTTCAGGTTACACTTTCAGCAAGTACTTGAGCAAAGATTTTTCTCAGGGGCAATGGTTTTCAGGTAATTTTAAGTTCAGCCAAGAATCAGTAAATCAGGAAAGAAGGTAATGTTAAAAAGAAAAACTGCCTGGAAACAACCTCTATTCCAAGCTAGATGTGTGAGTTCAGTCTGTGTGTGTGTGTCTGGTATAGGGGCAGTGGTACATACTGGAGTAAATGGGCAAGAAATAATGAGTAAAACTTAGGTACTAATACTTGCATTCCTAGAAATATTGCTGGAGTCTACCTAGCTCTATCTGCCACTGCCAAGGGAGACTATAGCGAAGTGCCTTAAATCATATTTAAGTTCCTGTCTTTTCAGATGTAGTTACAGTCTACCCTCAATATTTTCTTGCTTCTTCCCCCAGCCTGTTCTGTTGAAAATAGAAGACCATAAACTTGGGCCCAATTCAGGCTAATACGTAGGAACATTTAACACCAAAGAGCTTTTCTAGCAGAAGAAATGTCTGATTTTGCCTCCAAAGCAAGGAAACAATCACTTCCTCTGTGTACTTATCTTCACTGTAGCATCCTGACACTTTTGTACTGAATCAGGGCTTTCCTGTGCCTAACACTGGGAGAAATGTGTGCTGGTGCTTGTTTGGTGACAGTTGTGACTGCCAACTAGTGTAGCAGTGTACTAAAGCAATCATGCCACAGAGTGAAAAATAGTACTTTCCTAAAGTATATTAGACCTACTTCTGCATAGGAATGATTTCATGGAAATAAATTATGCTGTTTTAATTTTCATACTGCTGCAGTTGAGAAAAGAAAGAGGCATAGTATGAGGCTAGTTATAGCTGAGATTTCTTGAAGAAAAAAACCCTCATGGCTAAATTTGCATTGCTCCTATGGAAGAGGAAATAAAACTGAAAAGTCTAAAATTAAAAATGCCTTTGAAACAGTATTTCAGCCCATAATCAGTAGTGTTCTGACATGTGTTGGCAGGAATAGCACTGAGGTGACAAAGAATCCAGAGTAAATCAAACAAACAGCATGAATTCCAACTATCAATCAAAATCCAGATTTTTTTCATTCCATGACCATGCAATTGCATCACTATTCAAAGGGCTTATTCTTGTGTCATGTGTGTTGCCTTAAGTAAATTATCTCTGGGAATCCACTTGGGAGGAAAAAGGAAAAAAATAAAAAAAGTCCAACCAGAATATTGTTAGAAGGTTTATCCAAAGTCAATATTTATGAAGTCATAACAGCCCAGGAGGAATCCATGCTGTTTCAGTACCACAAGCAGTGCCATTGCTTCCACAGTGTTTTTTAGAGTTTCACACCTCTGAATCAGCAAATCACAAAGGCAGCTAATGTGCCAGGGACTTGTCCAGCCCATGTGGTTCGTATTCACTGCCCAAAAGGGTCAAAGCTCATGCTCAAGAACAATTTCCTCAGTATCATCCTGTTATTCTCACACTGCTTAGAAGGCTCTTTTGCAAGAGCTCCAGCATGGGGAGAAATGCACAGATCTGTAATGAGAGAGGGGGTGTGGTGCAAGGAGGGCCAGCATGTGGTGCTGAATGGAGCTGGTTGTCCTGGCTTAGAGCTTCTTACTGGAAGTTCCAAGAGTTAGGTTCCTACCTCTTTTCCATGGCAGGATTAATGCTTGCTGCCTAGCACAGTGCTTTGCTTTCTGGCTGCTTGTTTCTGAACAGCTTGGGCACCCTTTGCTCCCACTTATCATGGCATATCTAGTTGTTCCCTAAAAGGTTTCTAACCAATGTTTAGGTCTAAATCTCCAGTTGTTTAACAGTTTTCAATAGACCTACAGCTGTGCATGGCTATTTTCAGAGGAAGTTAGGTTTTAAACAAACAGTTCAGATCTCCCAGCTCTTGCAGTGGGCAGGTCCATTTGAAGAATACCTCTCTGATGGCAGACAGACTGCACCCAATATTGTGCCAAGTCACTCTCCATTTGTAAATATTAGAATGTGTTGTAGTTACAGATATAGTAAAAGAAAGAAGGTTTAAATTATACGGCTGAGAAACACCAAAGGAAAATAAATGTAAAACAGCACATGATGTGTGTGCTGTAGGTCTCCAGTCTTGCTATTAGACAGTAAAGATAAGAAACACAAGCTTAAAAGGTCACTCAGTTGAATGACTCTCATGTTTTCCTAAATGTCTATTTTTGCTTCACCTGAATCTGTGTAATCTGCTTCTCTTTCACTCATATTTTCTGCTGAGAACACGTTTTAAAAGGAAGGCGTAAGCAGGAAACGTGTGTAGACAGGTTATTTGACATACATTTCGTAATAATAACTCTAAAGGACTAAAGATGGTGATTAGCAAAAGGCAATGGAAGAAAGTAATGAGTATGTCCACATAAAGACAACTACTGAGCAAAGGGTGTGGTCTGTGTAGTTGTACATGACCTGGCTGGTGCTTATCCGGAACATGGAGGAGTCCTTCAGTGTGACCAAAGAGAAATACTTGGTATGGAGGAGGGAGGGGCAAGTCATTCTTTTGTTTGGCTAGAAAGTCAACTTGTCCTGCTGTGCTGTTGTGAAGTTTTTCTTAAGAAGGAGGCAGTGGTACCAGAGATCAGAGCAGCTGCAGGTCCCAGGGAACTGCTATTCCTGGAACTTGCCCTCTCATGCAAAGTACAGTAAGTTTAAAACAGGCATAGTCTCACATTTCTGTAAAGAACTTTTATGCATCTCTGATGTTCTCAGGCAAGGATCTGACAGGAACTGTTGATCTAGCACCAGGGAAAGGCATGGATAAGGACATAAACCAGGCTTTTCTGAACACAGTTTTTGAGTGTAAACTACAAAACATTGTTGCTGCTGAGGATACCTAAGCTGCAACTGAGTTAACTACTATTATTTTCCTTTGGTGTCATGTGCTCTTTCTACTAAGTACTCCTGCTTAAAGAGTAACAGATCAAGGGGTGAAAACTTGTAAATCTACCCTGTCTTTCTGTTTTTCTGTTTGGTTTTGGGTTTTGCAATAGTGATATTTTTTCCCAAAGATCTTTAAATCTAATGCTTGTATAAAAGGCACTTTCCAAGGCTTAACTGTGCCACTGACCTATGCTGGACATGTTGCAAATTGGACATTGTCTTCTGTATACTAGGCTGCAGATTTCTAACTCTTTGCAGTGTTGACGCCTGCTCTCACAAAGAGAAGGAAATGAAGCAGAAAGATCCCACTGCGACAATTAGTGGCTCACAGAGAAGTATTGAAACAAATAATAAGTGGCTGAAACAATTCAAGGGAGGGAAACTCTAGCTTCCTACTCACCACAATCTAATATTCTTTCTCAGATTCTCTCTTTCCTTATCCCAATGGGGATTTTCACACACTTTCATTCCCAAAAATCATTAGTGTGAAATGATTCTTTGTGACCAGCAAGCAGCAGTTTAGTCCTGCAGTGCTGTTCTACCCTCTTGTCTGTTGGCCAGTCTTATCATTTTATGCTGTACCCTTGTCTGAATTTTTGAAGTAGCACTAATGTCTTGTTCCCAAGCTGCTGTAACACAAAGAATTTTAATGAAACTAATTGAAATAGATTCCTCCTATTTCACTGATGCAGCTGGCCAAAGAACTGGCTCATGGGCAGGGAAGTCTTTCAGCTTTGGAAGTAAAAATACCCCAGTAGCCCTTGCATGTCAAAGGGGAATCTTTGCAACTTGCTGGGTGAGTGGTGCTGATGGCTATCCCTCCCCTCAGTCAAGGAGACGAGGTGTGACTGAATCACCACGTGCTGAACAGATGATCAAGTGGGTTAATTCATGTGGTTATGTGTAGATGTGGCACTCTGAATGGTTCAGTGGTGGTCTTGGCAGGGATGAGTTTACAGTTGGGAGTCGATGATCTTAGAGGTATTTTCCAACCTTAATGATTCTATGATTCCTGTCCTACTCAGATCTTGATGAGTTCATACCTTCCTCAAAAGCATTATTTTCTGCAGCGTCTTCTGCTAGCAAATTAAAGCTTTAAATAAGCATTTGCTTTGTGAGTTACTGCAATTACATTTAATCTCCTAGTGAATGCTGTTTTCTTTCAAGCATTTATGTTCTGCTCTCTATTTAAAAGAATAATGCCATTTCACATTCCCCTTGATGTCCACCTCTTAGAAAAAAGCAGCCTGAGTATATTGGGTGGTTTTCATCAGATAGTCACATTTGTTAAGTGAGACCATGAAAGACATCAGATAACATTGCAGTACAATAAGGGGACTCGTAACTCTGCAGTTGTTCAGAACAAATTCAGTGTCAGCTGCTCTGCGGCACAGATAAGGTGTGGGAAGGATTGCTCATTGCCCCCTCAGCAGCAGGACAACTTTCTCCTGCCCTGCTGGGAAAACACCACACATGCTGTTCTGAGCGGTTCAGCAGCAGCAAGGGCAGGAGGAGATGCAGGACTGACAGGACTCTGCATTAGCTCTTAGGAGGGAGCAATCACTCCAAAACTCAAATAACAAGCAAGAGGGAGGTTAGCAAAATTAGAGTAGAGGCAGCAAAAGAGACAGGGAGGGAAAACAGTGACAAGTGTATGTTCCTTGGCTTTTCAAAATGCTTCCTCGTGGTCTCTGCTTTAATGTACTCTTCTGACGCTGTCTGTGCCCAGCTGAACTGACTTTGGCACCTCCAGAGTGGAGGCTAATGCTGTTCAGCTGCCCTTAATTTAGAACAAGTCTTCCTCCCCCGAGGGCTGATAAAATTTGGTAGCTAATCTTCAGACTGGCACAGGTTAAGTAATCTTTCTCCTATATCAGGAGTTAGGAACTGTCTCGAGCAGAGCATTCCCATCATGTAAACTAAGTGCAGTAATTAATTAATTGATACCTTAGCTCTTTTCCTCTTGAAAAGAATTCCTGTCCCTTTGTCCATCTGGCTGCAGTTGCGGCTCTCCCCGAAGCAAACAGTAGTCATGCAATTGGCAGAGTAGGTGAAGTAGAATGTGTACTCTGAGCAGAAATTAGAACTAAAATACTGTAACGTGTCAGAGCTAGTCTTGCTCACATGCTACCTGGCTTAGCAATTAGTCACTTATTTATGTACTTCATTAGATCATAGGGAAAGCAGCCCAGCATTTGCTTCCTGAGAGATTGTCTACTACTGCCAAACAGGGTTCAGTCTCGGTTCTGAAGCACAGGTAAAGTTCTACCTGATAACAAACCACCTCATAACTCAGGAGGGATTGGCAGAATTATTTCTAGATTAAATCTGTGGTTTCCAAACCCATTTTCTTCCTACAAATGAGACGTCTTGGAGGTAGCATAGCTACCCTTCTCTTATGTTATAATGCAGCTTTTCTTTGCATGTGAGAAATTGTTACCATACAGCTGTGTACAGCTGTCATTTTGCAACCAAGATCTGCCATGGTGCCTACAAGGCATCTGAAACTGCTTGGGAGTCCTGTGCTGTGGCAATTGGCTGGTGAGCACACAGGAAAACATAAGTTTTCTGCAGCAGATCTTTTGCTTAGAACCTATATCTATACATGAACTTGGGAATGGAGAAGGTTAGTTTTGTGCAATGAATAGCACAGTCAACACATCATGTTTTGCTATCTGGGTTCAAGTGTAATGGACCCCAAAATGTTGGCAAGAAAAAACAACCTGTTTTGCAGTGCTTTAAAATAAATACGTTCACCTGGTTGGGCCAGTTCCAGCACAATAATAATAATAATTTGGGGGGGGTTTTAAAGCATAAAACTAAATATAGCATTGAACTGTTGCCAGTGACAATCTGGTTCTAAGGTTTAGAGCTCATGCTGGACACTTTATTGCTCTTTTCAGTGAAAATGCCCTTAGGGATCTTAGGTCCAGTACACTTAATATAAAGCAGGAACAGAGACACAGGTCCAGGCTTTTTCCTCAGACACTAACTCAAAAGTTACCAAGAGAAGATCATCCTCATAGTTGCTTATCAGTGGTGTGCTTTTCACAGTGCCAGTCTATCACTGTTACTGGCTCGGTTTCAGATCTCAGACGTTTAAGCAAACACTGTCAGGAACACGTATTATTTTCTAGTTGTCAGAATTTTTTCTGGAAGCAGATGGTCTTTCACTCAGCCAGTGAGTAGGGAGATGACAGTTGTCCCTCGCGTTTTCTTGTAGTGTCCGAGGGCAGCAGTACGGAGTGCCTTAGTGCCCTCGTCTCAAAGAGCGAAGGGCTGCAAGAGCTGAAAACGGCTGGTATACAATGTACCCATTACCCTGCCCTGGCCGCGCAGAACGGCTGCGTTGGGGGAGCCGCGGCAGCGGCACCTGTCCGGCCGCTCCTGCAGAGCCGGGGCCGGCCCAGGGCAGCGCTCCGCTCCCTGACAGCCTCTGAACGCCGCTCCCACCGGGCGGGCTGGACGCGGGTGGGCACCTGCGCTCCCGGTCAGTCCCTCGCACCCTCGCCATCCGCCGCCTTACCCCCCGCACGTCCGCGCAGCGGCGGCGCTGGAAGGTGCGGTGCCCCTGCCCCTCCGCCTCGCAGGCTTCCCCGCTGGACATCGCCGCCGGAGCGCCGGGGGAAGGAGGGCGGGCGGGAGCGGGCGCGGGCTGCGCGGTGCGGCCGGCAGGTGGCAGCAGCCGGCGCGCCGCTCCTGC
>WEKY01029143.1:0-35581 GCA_013390045.1 Picathartes gymnocephalus | reverse complement strand
GGCGGCGCCCGGCTGTGGCGGAGCCCGAGGCCGCGCTGAGGGGCTGCCCCGCGCCGGGTGTGCGCTCGGAGCCGCGGCCCGCGGGCTCTCCCTCTGCCCCGGCTGCGGGAGGGCGTTCGGCTCTGCCCCGCTCCGCGGGACTCCTGCGCCGCGTGTTTTGGCTGTGTAAGTAGCCATTTCAAAGCTGCTCTCCTCGCACGCTCGGTTTCCAGGAGCTGCATCCAGAGGCAGCGTAAGGAGCTGCTTCGTTTTGCCTCGGTGTCCCACCAGAAGCCGTAGCTGCACGTAGCCTGAGCCGAATCCAGCAGTTTGTACGGGAGAGGGAAAGAAGTGGATAACTCGCCTCACGAAAAATGCATGTCGCAACTGTTCTTACTTTGAGCCAGATCTTTTGGTCTAACTAAGCACAGCGTGCACAGTATGAACTGTATTTGGCGTTTGGTGTTTCTCTTCACGCTTTTCTGCCTCTGGCTTTGTTACCATCTCTCCTTTAATTCTACCAACACTTGAGCTGTTTGTGCTCAGTTGTCAGGCTAGAGAGTATGTGCTGTAGCAGAGGAGAATCTTGAAATACCTTTTCTTCTCCAGCTTTGGCTTTACATTTTTGCAACTGTCAGTGTGTCCACACCTGTGTGTTTTATAGCTCTTGATACACTTCACATTAATTCATCCAAATAATTTTTTTCCAGATTCTAGATACATGAACAATTTAGAGAGGCTGACAGCAGTGAGTTCCACAGGTTACTATGTTGTGTGGAAAAACTACTTCCTTTTACTTCTTTTAATTTTCCTTCCTGGTACTTCAAAATGAATTATGCTTGGTTTTTGCTCACTGTCTCGGCGCTACTTCAGAGCTGTGTTCTTTCATTATCTGTCTACCTCAGTTATTCTTTATTTCAAGTGAAAGGATTCTTAGCGTTTTACTCACCTTTCTTCTGTATCTCCTGCCAGTGTAATTTCTCTTTTCTGTATTATTTTATGATTTTTTTCATTATTTTTTAAATCAAGGATCAGCAAAACTGAGCTATATGCAAGATTGCAGCACAACAGGGTTATATAAGGGCATGATGATGTCTGCTAGCAGAGATGACAGATAATTTGGTGCATCAATATTGTGAATAGCCATCAAAAGTAATAGAATTATTTGTAACTTGATGTGTCACCTGTTGATGAATCAGTGTGGTTTATTTTTTTGATCAGAAACTACTGTCTAAGGCACTAGTGGTTAGTAGCTCAATACAAGGGTATAAGGTTATGGATTAAATAGTTGCCTGATGAGCTCTTAATATTCTGTCAGTCTGCTGTGCATGTTTTTCCTGTCTTCTGTGGCAAGAGCAGGAACTGAAAATAGCCCAAATCTGTCTGAGTTTATTGCTGTTTGTGGAACTGCCAATGCACTCTTAGAAAGTTGATCTACCAAGCTGTAGCTTGCCAACTGGGACTTCTTTCTGGTGTAAACTTAGTAGTAATCTACTGGTTGATGTGATTTTCACCTATTCAGTATCATCAGGGGTTTAAAATGAAATTGGATACTGCTGAAATTCATTAGACACCTGTCATTCTTGATGCTTTCTTTTCCATCACCAGGGAACTCCATTTCCAGGGAATCTAGTGGGAGAATGGAGTTACGGAGAGGAGGAGAGACTGCTTTTCAACAAGAAAAGTGCTGCAAAGTGAGCATTTTTAGCCAAGTTAGAAATATGAGGCCAGGTGGTGTGGATTCATAGGGAGTCCTTCAAATGAGTATAGGTAGGAAATATGGATTACTTATCATAATTGTGCCCTGAACATAACTTGTCAGGTTTTATCTAGGAGCAGGGCTAATCCCAGGTCATGCTGCTGCTGATTTTAATCTGAAAAAGCCCCACTGTAATTGAAGGAGCAACTTTTGGTTCCTGTCTAACTCTCAGAAACACTTGGAGGTGTTGTATGGTGCAAGATTTCTGTCTTTCTGCATTTCATACAGCAGGTTCCTTCAGAGCCTCAGCAGATTTAATTGTAGAAAATTAATTAGGTTGCTCCCAGGCAGTGATGGGTTTTATGATCTTGGTACAAAATCTTTGGATTTGCTGTAGAACAAACCGAGTAACTGTGCTAGAAATGTGCATTAAATGGAGGCTGAAAATGAAACAAAAAACCAGGATCATCTTGAAGACTCATCTTGGCCTCAGTATGTGATTCTGTGCAGACAGTGACAACAGAAAAGCTGGGTTTCCACACTGCAGTCTCAGTTCTCTGTGATGTGACATCAGATATGTGATATTCAGTCTGTTCACATGGCAGTTGTACTATAAACAGAGGTGAAGTGCTGGTCAGACACTTAGGGGTACTTGGGATTTTCTTTTTTACTTTGAAAATCAGGTTTATTATCTACAGTGAAGTGCAGTCATTGCAGACACTTCTGTGGGCTTTAAATTCTGTACGAGAGAAGTAAGGTTTGATGGTTAAGTACTTAAAAAACCCAAGGAACTCCAAAGTCAACCATGCATAAGCAATTTTAGCTGTGTCCCCTGTAGTGTTGTGTTATCATAACAGGCTTCAGGTTTGGAAGGTTGTTACTTTTTGCAAGTAGGAAAAAAAGTAAAAAAAACTTACTATGTCAAACCAACTTCTTAAAGAGTTTGGACCTTGGTAGTAGCCCTTTTACCACAAAGTTGATAGGGAAAGCATTTTGTAGCTTTTAATTGTGAAATGCTTCCAGTGGTAACAGTACTGGCTGAAGAGCAGATTCTGTGACAGGTCTTGTTCCCTTGTGTAGGCACATATACAGTTCAGTTATTAGTTCTTTTGTTTTCAGACAGCAGCTCTACCTGATCTAAATGTAGTTTGGATCATGACTTGGGTAATTGTAGAGATAATTAAGTTATGAATATATGTGGTTCAATATGTGACCAATGAACATGGTTGCATTGTTAGCAGGATAAGTAGCAGTGTTTTGCATTGAAATAGCTTTGTTTTTGTTCAGGATAGTTAGTACTTTACACTCGATAATTCTGTTCATGTATATTAGATTTTTAGGAAGAATGCATGGTTTAGTACTTCATTTAGAAGATTAATTAGAGGGATGTTAAGCAGATATATATAAAAAAATTAACAGAATGATCTGATGGACCTGATTTTACCTCATATCTTACTCTGTATAAAGGGAGCAGAGCTGAGACCATCTGCTTTAGTGTTGCCTGATTATTTTTTGTTAATTTTTGTTCTTTTTTCAGTGACAATAACAGTTTCAAATTCTGTAATTTAAACCAACTCAGTTTTCTCCTCCTGGAATGCTCTGTCCCGCCCATTTTTTCTCCTGGGGACTTGAGTGTCATGTCACACATCAAATTTGTGTAGCCCTTGCAGGGTTATGGCATTCCCAGAGATGGGTCAGTGTTCATAATTTTGATTGCTGTTAAACAGTCAGCACTTGCCAACACCACATACAGACATCTGTTACATATTTTTTAAATGATGGTACCAAGTGTTAAATGAGGGGCTTCTCCACAGGAACTGTTCTTGTGCTGAAAATGCAGATAGGATCTCAGTCCGGTCCTTGTGAGGGCACGGAGCCTTGTGGGCTACTGAGGTGATGGATGTGTGAGTTCCTGGAATGTGGGCTTCTGGTTTCAGCACTCCCATTGGCTGCTCCGTGCTGCTCATCGAGGCCTTTGGCAGCTTGCTTTATCTCTGAACTTGTTCCTTTATCTCTGAACTAGGTCTGATAATTACAGGATGTTGGTCAACTGTTAAATTTCCTGATGATAGTTTGCATGCAAAGATGCTAAAAAAAAAAAAGTCATTTGAGTAAAAATGTTTATTGTACATGAATGAACCCAAATTATGTAGTATGTGTCTCATAGGTTTATTAATGTGTTTCTCCAAATCACAGCTTAAGGTCTTGCTTGTTGGCTATTTCACATCAGGCCTGTGCTGCTGCTACTTGGCATCCCACTTCAGTATTTATTTTGGTCCTGGTTTTGGAATTTCCCTTCACAGGAAGATTCCAGGCTCCTTATATGGAAAAATTTATTTTAAAAAATTTAATTTTTTCCATCAGTTCTGTAGATTTTTTTCTCAGTAAGTGCAAGAGCCACTATCTCTTTTATTTAAAGCTCTGGTCTAAGAGCCAGTAAAGTCAAGGGAAAGGTTATCAGTAACTTCAGTGTCTTTTGCATCAGGCCACTCCCACGTGATGTGCTCTTGTCATTGGAAAGCAAGAGCACTGGTCTCAGCCATGAGTTTCCAGTGTTTTCTTTGACAGTACGAGTTAGTAACTTGTTCTTTAACTTAACAAGTTATACTTGTTGATTCCAGAAACTGGAGCCTTTGGAAGATTGTGGGTACCAAAATAACACCCAGATAGATAGATAAAATCTATCCCTTTGGATAGATAAAATCTGTCCCTTTGCAGAGGAGTCACTTGTTTGTAACTGTGATCCTTTATTCCCCTTCCTATAAGACTGCTATAAACTTGTGAGTTATATATTGCCATATGTGATTAAGTGTAGAGAGAAATATGGAAAACTACCCTTTATCAAATGTTATTTTAGTTGATTTAACTTTGCTTACTTGTGCTTTTTTCCTAAACCCAAGCTTCTAAAAATACTAACATTAATAAAAGAGTAGTCCCTTTTTTAAAATTCGAGAGATAACTGCCATGACAACAGAAGTTCCAACTTCTGAACTTTCTTTATCTTTGATGGGGTTGTATTGACCTCTTCTTGTATCAAAGTGAAGTTTAGCAGAGAAGGCTGGTAGTGAGCAGACCCTCTCGCTTTGTCTCTGTTGATGAACAAGCGGGGCTGATGCGACACCTTGGACCTGGCTTGCCCAAGAGGTGGGGCAAGGTCTGTCCTTTGGGACTGCATGGCCTGCTGAGATAAGAGAGCAGGAGGAGAAGGCTTCCCAAAGTGAAATGTTTCTTGTGAGCCTGAGGACACTGTCTGATAGAAGTACTGTGGTTTCCTGCTTGTTCCCTTCTATGTGAGTCATGATAGCTGAGTTGGAATGTGTTTTCTTTGCTCTGGTTTTGGGAAAAGGGTAGATGAAGAAGCCCTTTTTAAAAGCCCTTGTTCATGAAACCTGCTTCTTGGTGAAAAACATCTGTTGTGCTTGGCCTTGCTGGATCAGCACTTGGATATATGTGAGCATGGATACTACTCCCCCAGGAGAAAAACGTCACTTGGATACTTGAAAATTGTATGACTAAAATCTGTAATCCTGAATCAGGCGGATTCCCCTGATACTCCCTTTGGACTAGCTGCAGAGAAGTGCATGGAAGGACAATCTCTAAATGGCAAATTCAGCAAAACTATTGACACTAATCTGAGAGTAAATGTTGACTTGGAAAGTATTCAGATGTCCTGGATTTTTTTTCCAAAGTAAAGGTGATTGCTGTAGTTCTGACTTGGTAACACCAAACCATTAGTTGGTTGTGTATTATACTTGTATTTTGTTTGGTTATTTTTATCTAAAATATGTAGTTTCTACGAAAGTAAAAATAAGAAATATTTTTGCTTATCAGATTGGCAAAGAGAAGCAAGAGCTTGTCCAATCCCACCCTGCATAATTACAATAAAATGTCATCCCATGACACAAGCTGCCCAAAAGAGTGATAAATTGTATGGAATGGATGCAATTACTTAATCTGGCAGAAATGAAAGCTCTGTCTCATTTTCTTGTAGTTCCATTGAGCTGCATTCAGTGGGGAAGTGAGTGGGGAATAGTGGGCAAACCTCCTTGCTGATTTTCAGGGGCTCTATGTGGAATAGAAGCATTTTACTAAACCAGCATATGAATAATGATTTCAAAGAATAGAGTGGGTTAACCATTAACTGTTAGTATTGTTCAGTTTTGTTGGCCCAGGAAATACTGTTCATGTGTTGAAACTCAGGGCTTAATGCAGGATGTCAGTTTTGATTTTTTTGTAGTGATAAGCAGCCATTAAAAATGTAATTTCTTACACTCCTTTTCTTCTTCAGGCCTTGTTTGTACTCATTAATACATATTGCACACCAAAAAGATTGACTCTTTTTTTCTTTCTTTCTTGCTTTCGCCCTCCAGTTCAGAGATTTGCTCAGATTATGGCAATTGGAGTACTTTTCTTTCTTCCCATAGGAATGTTTACAGTGTTGCAGGGTCGGGTTCAGATTTATTACTTAGGCACTCACAATGCTGCTGTTATTCATCAGTTGTCATAAAGCTGTGCCTTCTGCCTGTATTTGTTGCTGGCCAAATTCATCACACCATGGCTGAATTCAGAGTGGTAGTTGTGAGTATGTTTAAATTTTAAATAATAATAATTAAGAATTATTTTAAAGTCCAAGTCAGACTAGAAATTTTAAATTATTTTAAAGAATTATTAAAGAAAAAATTCTTATGCAGTTGAATCATGAGGGCATGAAAGGGCTAAAATATCTTCTCTGCTTTCATACTGTTAAAATTGGACAGAAACTGTCATTTTCTGATTTCTTTTGAACCATAATGCTTGTGATTTAGTTGTGATTGTTTCTATTGCTTTGAAATCAAAGGAGGGGGAGAAACTGTTTCCAAATGTATCTTCCTGGTATTTGAAAATTCAGAAAAGTGGGGTTTGTTTCTGCATTTTGTTTTGCTGTTTTCTTAAAGTTATGTTAGAAGGGCTTTTCAAAACTCTGTGCTTTGCAAAATGCCTGTTTCTTCAGACCATACAGATACTATGTTAAAACAGGGAGCACAGTGTGAAGCAATGCCCAGAGTGACTCCCTTTGAGTTGCATTCCTTTCAGCAAGTCTTCACCTATCTTGAACAGTGAGTACTCAAGTAGAAGATTAAAAGTCACTATATAAGACTGTCTGACTTTAAGCAGTTTGTGCAACAACAGTAGACTCTGATTAAAAAAAATCCAAAAACCCAGAAGAGAACACATGAAATTTGGTCACCCTTTTTTAAAATATCACTCTATCACCTCTGGCATACGGATTATATAAAGCAGCAAATGAAGTCCACAGTGTTGGAGGAATTACTTGGTTTCCTTTGCCAGTGTTTTGTAATAAGCTGTTCTTGTTCTCATGCAGATTCAAAAAATCTTGCATTCACATTTTAAGTCCCCTTTTTTCAGTTTGCAGACACATGGGTATTTTGCCTGAAGCATTAAGTGACGTCAGGTGAGGGTCAGTGTGCTGTAATAACCTGTCCTCAAGCATAAATAAGTTCAGGCTCTACTGCCAAGAGATGACCTTTGATTTCTTTTTACCTGATGCAATAATGGCCCTATTCACTTTGCTTAGGCCAAGTCCCAGCCACTTGAATAGGTTTTCTTGAGCAGGAATGGTTACAAAAGGCCCTAAACATGGTATAATGGTGGCAGAGATTTCTAGATTGTAGATGACTTTGACACACTAAATTAGATTTGGCTATTACTGTGGTCAGAAGAGAGAAGTGACTTCATTGTGACTTGCACAGCTGCTAACTCTGAAACTACCACTATGAAGTACAGTTTCTAAGCATCTGATTAACAGAGATAGTGAGCAAATATGCTTATGTGTTAAAACTTTTGTTATATACAGACAGAAAATAATACCTTAATCTGAAATGTCAGTGACTTTAGATACAGCCAAAAGGCTGGATATGCTGTCATTGAGTGGACCTGTATTGTGGTAGTCACACTTCCCTCTCTTGGTATCCTCCTAATCTGGGTATGTTGCTAAGCTGTGAGGTGCAGGCTGTCACAAAAGTATAATAATTTGGCTCAAACTGCTGTGTTGCAAGTATGTTGGGCTACCTTATTCTGAATAAAGTGGTGTATGGATAAATGGGGAGGCAGGATAGAGACACCTCTTTACCATGCTGTGACTAAGTGTACTGATGGTTTCCACTGTTTTGTTAAAAAGGGGTTTTCTTTAACCTACCTTTCTTTGCAAGCCCATGCAGAAATTATGGGGAAGTATGGTATTTTTTACTGTTTTTTCTCTTCAACCCTTCTGGCTTTTGCAAATATGAGTAGGTACTTGTGTGCATTAGCTCTGGTGAATGACTTTTCAGTCAGTAAAGTTGATTCAGTTTTTTCAAAGTCAGACTACAATCATGTCCTACTTCTACTGTCAAGAAAACCTCTATTGCCAGCAGTATTGAGTTTACTTATAGGCTGAGAAAAACTCAAGACTAGAATCTGACCTGGAAAGGATGACTGGAAGTCAAAAAGACATCTTCCTGACTTGTTTGGATTTTTTGAATAATGCTATTACCAAGAGTGTCAAGGGCTGTTGGTGATTCTGCAAGGTTGGACCTTTTATCTGTCGACCATAAACTCGTTCTTCACAGGCCACTGGATGGCATCTTCCAATCTATAAATTTCCTAATAGGGAGATTTTAATCTGCAGCTGGTAAAAGGTTTCAACTTCCCTGCTCAGTGAATGATAGCCCAAGATTCCTTGCATGTATGACTATCTTTGTGTTTTTGTGTCAAGGACTGGTATCTCCTGTAGGAGTGTAACAGTTCATGCAGTTTACATTAAATGGACTGAAATACTAACTGTCATCTAGACCACCAGAGCACATGAGGCATAGCAGCACGACAAGATTTGTAGGATGTCTAAAATCCCTTTCAAGCCGACAGGATGAGAATAAACAGCTCCCTCTCCCAACACTTAAAGGATCTTGCAGTTCAGTTTTAAAATGCAGGAGGCTGAAGGGTTCACCACATGGAGTTATGATTGATATGAGCATTAAAGATATTTCTGGAACCTGAATCAAATAAGGACTTCAGGAAAATGATATTCAGTGGGGGTAGAATTGAGAATGTAAATTGTTTCTGGATTTCTGAACATAGGGATTTTACCTTTCTTCTGCTATCACTAATCATGCTGAATCTTAATTTCTCTTTCTTGAAAAGACACAATGAGAGCGTTGTTTGTCATCTTTACTAATTAATGCTTAGTAACTTAGTGTTTGCCCTTTTGTCTCCATTAGCATCTTCTTCCCATTGAAAAGAGATGCACCTCTATAAATGTACCCCTTTACGAAGTAAAGGCTTGGCAGCACAATTGGCATCTGATGCTACTGTCTTGGTTGCCAGTCCAATTTTGGAACTGAACTATTTGTAAGATTCTATATATATCAAGCCCAGCAGATAAAGATATTGAATGTCTATGTTGTTGTGCTGGAGACCTCATCTAAATTTTATTTTGAATGAAAGCTAAATAGACCTCTGTGAAACAGTCCTTTAGTGTGTTCTCTGAGTTATCCCTGTATTTATTTGCATGCAGAATTTAGTATTTGCAAAAGATGTACAAGATAACTTACTACCATTCTTCCAGCTGCCTGTCAGACATCCACTGATAGTTTATTGTTTCATGTTGGGTTGAAGTTCTCTGGTATCCTATTTCAAAATTATGACAAAAATACTTAATTTCACAGTGCTCTTGCAAGATCTCTCATTAGACCTATTATTCATCATTATGTAGAAACATAAAACAATAGATCTTCAAATTCCATTGTTACATTTCTGTACCAGTATGTGCGGAGCCTCACATCAGAGAGAATTTTAATGAGAAATAAATTAGAATCTCATCATTCTTTTAGTATTATTTAATAGGAAAGTAATTTAAGCAATCTTGCACAACTCACTCATTTCAAGATGTTTCAGGAGTCCAGACTCTGAAATCCACAATGAAGATGTGTAAGCTACATGGTGAACTGTTTTTCTGTTCATGATCTAGCAGTTTTCTGTACTTCCTCTTAAAAAGTAAAACATCTAAGTCTTGCTACTAGGTGTATGGTATTTCCTTCAGAACAAATGTGAACAGTTGATTTTTTTATGCTTTATTGAGCAAAGGCATGTTCAGCAGTTACCAGGATGCCATAACAATCTTAGCACTTTATTTTGGACATGTGTCCCTTATTTTTCAGTGGTCCCTAAAATAGATTCCCACACAGGTACCTGAGAAGTTCTACATCCTTGTGTCTGGCCTCTGGTCAGTTGAAGCCTTGTGTTGCTCTCGTGTACTGAAAACATTTAGCAAGTCTTTAGTGCCCAAATGATCCCAAATGCTAGAGGACAAGGTGTTGTTAGAATGTTTAGGATGGCGCACCTCTGCCCCTCCATGTCCCAGTACAGTACAGCACATTCAAGCTGTTGCTCAGCTCTTTCATGCCAATGGAGTTGCAGCACTGCTGCCACCTGAGCAGTGCTGGTCACTGACTAAAGTGAAGCCCAAGTTATGTAGGAATTACATGATGGAAAAGAGAAATCTCTTCTTTTTGCCAAAATAAAGCAGTTTGCTGGCTGCAGAAGAGGACTGAAGGGAAGAGGACTTTGATAACGTTTAGTCTATTATGAAAGCCTTGGTCACTTTTTCTTGGACATTTGTTAGTACAAAATGTGCGTCAGTGAGTACCCATGGTGTTTTTCCTTCCAGTTTTGGCGGTATTGAAATGTATGTTAAAACACTTGTCCTTGAAAACTTGTGTAGAGAAGGATTTGATGAGTTATTTTGGGATGTGTGCCAACATTAATCTCCAGTAGAGAAAGTACAGGAGGCAGTGGTCTGCAGTGCAGCCCTGCACTGAAAACACTGGGGATAGTCCTAGGACTACCAAGATATTGTTCCTTTGCTGCCAGACTGCAGGGGAGAGAGACTTGTTGGGTTGTGGCCTGGCATATCCGTTTATAAATGTATTTTATTTCTAAGTATATGGACTAATAAACTGACACCGCATTGCCTTGCTTTTACCTGTACTAACAAATAGGTTTGGGTTGGGTTTGGTTGGGTTTTTTCCCCCTAACTGTTCTTCTGTCTCAAAGACCCATTCAGTCTTGAGGGAATGCCAGCCTTTCTTTAGAATGCCTAACCCAAGGCAGAGAGCTACATAACAGGCAGGGAAATCTCTGAATTTCCCCAGAAATGGTTTTTATCACACTTATAGTTTAGTATATCAAGAATAATGCTACAGAAGCCCTTGGAGTCACTGTAGCTGAAGTTTGAAATTGAATCCCAAGGGTATTAATGCTAATTTCAATAGATGCCTGTGTTGTATTTATAGATACATGTTCCAGTTAGTAACTGTTCCTCTGCACAGAGTTTAACTTTAGAAAATTAAACATCTCTGATGATAGTGGATATGAATAGCTACCCAGAAGAGAAATAGCTAGTCATTTTTGATAAGTCTGTTTTCTCTGGTAACTGGAAGATGCAAAGTGATCTCTTCCAAGGATTAAAAAGGCTTGGCTTAGCCATTAGAGGTTGGCTAACAAGTTTAAAAGTGGTTGGTTTGACTTTTGCAGTGTCCCTGTACTGAAACACTTTTATCCTTGTGTGCTGTGGATAATGTAGGAATATTCCTGGAAAGCATTGTTATTTGGAGGTATTACTTATGCAGAGAGATGATTCCCACTGATACTTCAAAGAAAATATTTTATTTCTGAATAAGCAAGCAAAGATTTCAAGTCCGCATCACAGTCTTCCATGTTGTGTTCTGACACTGGTACCACAACACCTCAGAAATCATACTGATAGAACAGAAGGAACTTTGTAGAAGTTAATATTTTGAGATTGTATGTGTTCAGGTAATAGCTTCATGGGGACAATTTTTTTTTTAATTAAAAAAAAAAAAAGAGGACTGTGATATATTTCAGCCTTCCTCTACTGTATAATTTCTTCCTTAGGAAATCACAGCTATGAAGTTCAGGATTTTTATATTGTTAGAAATATTTCTGTGAGTTCACAGAGCAATTGCTGACTCCTTTTACTATCCTGTTATTGTGAATCAGCTCTAAGTTATGGAAAGGGCAGTTTACATCAGTTTTTCTCTTTGTGTTGGAGCCATGCAGAGTTAGTTGTGGTAGGCTAATGACACACACATGTATTTACCAGTAAATTAAATATTTCTTTCAGAGGGTACATTAGCAACAGGAACGCTTCTTCTGCACCTATATATGATGTTGAGTGTTGCCTAATACTATAAATATTATTCTCTGAGGCACAGCTTCCTATATTTTGTCCTTTCTTTTACTACATGGAGTATATTGATGCTTAGGCATGTATTTATAATGTTTATTGAACACCATTCTCATAGCAAGCAGTTTAAAAAAATGCAAAAAACGACTTGTGTCTGCTAGATGGACATTCTTATTAAACAGATGAGTTAAAATCATGTTTCCTTTTTGCAAAAGAAGGTACCTTCTCACTTCACAATAATTATGTAATGTACATCATTTTTACACAATGAGAGGGGTGTCTCCCAGCTGCATTACTAAGAAATAGCTGATTATACTCCTGAAATATGTTGTGTTTTACTTTCCTTGTACATGTGCCTTCAATTAGCTTTGCTGAAATATTTGTTTTCTATGACCTTTTCAAACAGGGTGTGTTACAGCTCTCTGAGTGAGGCTGGTGGGTCCTTGGTTTTCATGCAAAGGACAGTAGGTCCTCGGAACCACCAGTTAAATGCTGTTGGGAGCCTGTGTTTTGAAGGCAGACTAAGAAAACCTAACTGTCAACCTTCCCTCAATTCTGAACATGGCCTTCGTCAACCAAGTCCTAAAAAGAGCATAAGAAAAGTTACTTTTCTTTGACATTTTTACAGGTAAAGAAATTACTATGTCTAACAGAGGGTCTAAGAAATTTCTGTTATTCTTAGTTGTTCTGGAATGCAGTTATATGCCTTGCAATATCAGTATCATTAAGACTTCTGCTGAATAAATAGATTTGCACACTGACATTTCATATATAAACCTTCTCTCAGTTATTTCCATCCAGGGCATTCTAACTACCAGTCACAGCAGACAGTTTTACCTGAGTTTCCATAAAATGGAGTGCATCTCAAAACAGTACATGAACCAAATCTAAAACACCATTCCACCTACTTACACTTGGTAGAGAAGTATTTAGAACAGAAACTTGTTGAAAACAAATTTGTGCAGTTACTGCTTATTTTGTAGGCAAGACTGTTGATGTCTGATCATAGCAGTGTTCACAGATTTGTTTCTCTTGCTTGTCATAACAATGAGGGATTCACCTATTTTGTATCAATGCTTCTAGAGATTTCAGGTATTTCTACTTGCCTTTTTAGGCTGTTGAATGTTATTTTTTTTTATATCTTTCTACATCAATAATCAGATGAGTGTTGATCAACATTACGGAATGGTTAAGAAAGATTCTTTAATGAAAAGGATTTTTAGTATGTAATCTCCCCCTTCCTCTTGCATGTTCAGTCCCCTCTACATCCCTGGTTTAGAAGACAGATTGTAGCAAAAAAGTTCTTTACAAGGAAAGGAAAATTTATTAAAATACATGTAATGTGTTTTGTTAGAAGAGGTAATGATTTCTAATATGTAGAGCTGTGGTAAGTAGCACCTTTCAGGGTTTTCAAATGCTGAAACTGATAGAAGCTTTCAGTTCTCTGGGGTGGTTAAGTGTGGAACAACAGGGAGCTCCTAATGGTTGCTGGATGTGCAATGACTCGTAGTGGATTTGTGGGCAAAGGGAATATTCAGCCACACTTACACAGCACAAGTGGAATATACCAGTTGAACATTGAGTAAGGTCTTTCATATGGGAACAGAACTGCTCAGTCCCTGCACACTTGTCTTATATAAGGTCTTTCCAGTTTGCTCTGCACTAGTTATCCAGAACAGCTATGACAAGAGTTGAAATTCCTTAAATCTCTGAATGGTGACAAGCTGGTATCCAGATTCCCACAGTATCTCTTTAGACAGAGGAGGGAACGTAAAGAACCAACCACCATGTGGTTGCTAAGAGCAGTTTTAAAACGAATACCAGAGATTTGGCCAAAATTGCAAAGCTTACCACTTTGAAATCTGGAAACGAACTTAAGATAGGTTTGCAATTGCTTCCATACAGTTGTATCCCAAAAATCTCTGTCAATTTGGAGAGTGATATGATCTCATTTTTGTGATTCATTTTATGTTTTACATAATTGTCCTTTGCCTGGAAACAGCACATGAGAACGTTCTACACAGTAAGCTTTTGTGAGAACTGCCTAATTCTTTGAAAAGGTAAAAGAGGGGATAAAATCAGACTAACAATGGCAATTTTGGTGGAGCCTGAATCTTGAGTAAGTAACATTCCTCTGGGTTATTATTTCAAAAACGTAAAAAAGAACTATTAATTCAGTTTTTCTGACACTCGATTTTGTGTTTTCTGGATTCTTTTAAAAGTTTGCTAAGTCTGAACTCCACATAAACTACCTTTTCAGGATTTAGTGATTTTAAATAATGTTAGAATTACTAACCAATTTAACACTGTTATTCCAGTATGTTTTCTTTGCAATTGAACTGGGTGTCAATTAGCTAACTATATGTCATATTTTATACCACAACAATACACTTTAATTGATTATCAGACCTATGGTCTTAAATACATATTTAAGGCAATTACTGAGTTTAAGAAGACTTTAGGAAATTTTAGACCAGGATCACTATTGCAATCCTTCCACTTTTATGATATTTTTATTACTAGTGCACATTCAGCAAATATATAATCAGTATTGTGAACAAAGATTAAGAAAAATTAAAAGAAACAAATCCTACTACTCAAATATGACTATAGTTCATGACCTATAAGCAAGCACTTTCCTGCTTCTCCCCTTTGCTTACAAGATTAATGTCACAACACTTCTTTGATCTTAAATTATATATTCTTCAAGAAAGGTGGAAGCAAATCGTTTGAATTGTGGCACCCTCCAGCATAACGATATTTTTAAAAGACAAAATTTTCATTTTGTGAATGGATATTTTGGGAAATCATGCGTACGGTCACTGTTGGATTCCACCACCTTTGTCTCCTAGATTTTCAGAGACCAATTAAATATTATAGGGTTGGATGCCAAATAATCGGGTTACACAGTTCTTCCACTGAAGTCCAGACAAATGAGCTGAACTTGTTCGCTGAGAATTGAAACGTTTGCTGAATTAACGCTCTAGAAACGGGACCAAAATCCTGAGTAGCCCAGGCTGGCTCCCCTGCTCAGCGTCCCGGTTTCATTGCGAGCGCTGGGTGCCCCTGTGTAGCAGCCCGAGTTCCCCGGGGCGGTGCCGCGGGTGAGGCCGGCCCGAGGCTCCGGGAGTGCCCCTGTGTAGCAGCCCGAGTTCCCCGGGGCGGTGCCGCGGGTGAGGCGGGCCCGAGGCTCCGGGAGTGCCCCTGTGTAGCAGCCCGAGTTCCCCGGGGCGGTGCTGCGGGTGAGGCCGGCCCGAGGCTCCGGGAGTGTCCGGCTCGCTCCCTCCCTCCCTCCCTTCCCGCCGGCCTTGGGGTGACTCGGGCGGGCCGTGACTCACCGAGCCCCGAGCCGAGCCACGGCTCCAGAGGTTGCGGCTGAAACACAATTGGTTACGGTCGGGAATAAGAGCCTTGGGCATGGCTCGGGGTTTGTTGTTGTTTGTGGAGCACCCTTACTGGACTGTCTGCGCGTGAGATTTTAGGCAAAGAAATGAAAACTTGATCTTGATCAAGCTTACATTGGAGACAGGCACTGAGCTTTCTTGGACTGCAGTAGCTCTGGGCACACCCAGAAGGAGAACCTGAAAGTTCTCAAAGCATTTTAAATAAAGAAGAAAGGTACCTGCAGGGTTAGGTGGAGTAAGTTGCCATTTTTGTTTTAATAAAATATTTGCTCCATGTAAGTATCAGAACTTTTCATCAGATCTAATGCTAGATTTCTCTTTTATGTAGCTTTCAGAGACAAGTGTATGTTTTAATGTAGTTAATGAATATTTGAAGAGATTAACACTCTGGTGGTAGGTGTCAACAGCTGCAGTTCAAGCTGTTGCATGTATGCACAAATTATGTAGCTAGATAAACCTGGCAAACTGTGAGTGCTTTATCAAAGTCTTGTGAATGTAGTGAATTTTGGATGCAATCCAAAGGACTTGCACTGAACATGATTTAATAGATTTCAACAGCTAAACTAACAGATACACTTTACCAATGTACAAGGCAACAGATTCAAAGGCAGTCGTAGAGGGTGTAATATTTTCTTTAAAGCGTTTCTAGATATTCTTTATTTATGATTCCCCTCCTTACACTTCGCCCCCTGTGCCCTCACACCCCCACCCCCCAAAAAAAAAAAAAAAAAAAAAAAAAAGAAAAAAAATTACAAAATGAGAACTTTTCCTATCAGTGGAAACATGACTTTGGAACAGTGCTCAACTTTCATAGTTACTCGAAGTTGCTATTGTCAGTAGCTGGCAAGATACATAATCTGACCAAAAAGATAAATACTGAAGGAAATTTCAGTTGGCTTCATATATATGTAAGTCAACAAGGTAGAAGAGGCTAAAAGCTCAGAGCACTTCTGAACTTGGTTGAGTTAGCATATGTTTCTATATGATGAATCTCACATTCCTGTTGTGAGTTAAAACAGAGGGTCTTGGATTGTTTAAGTAGGTACTGTACAAATGCACATGTTCAGGAATTTCTGTTACAGTTAATACATAGATGCAGATGGATGTATGTGCATTGACAGGACTTACAAGAAGTATAGATTGATGCTAAAATGACATTGGAATTCATGGAAGTGAAATACCGTCCAGTCACAATACACAAAGGGTACAGTCACATGAAAAGCCACATGTGAGAGGTCCCATGATAATTAAGAGGTTAGGATAACATTGGCTTTCTGTGAAATTTCAAACCTCTTAGTAGGAAGATGTTTCTTGAAGTTAGTTAACCGAAGGGTAATCTTACCTTTGGCTTTCCAGAAGAACTTTCTTCCTCTTTTCTTTCTGTACAGTGTCTGTGGTGTCTGTCCAGATAATTCTGTATATTGTGTCATTTAACTCTTTGAGAAATCTTTTTTTGTCCTTATCAGCAAATTTCTGTGATAACCTATGAGCCTATTAGATTATTCTTTTTTACTGCCATTATCCATCTCCACCCCTTTTTGAAATCTCCATTACAAATTAGTATTGTTATTTTCTAACATTGGGAGAAAGGGTCTGGGTAAATGTCAGTAAATACCAGATTAAGGTATGGTTTTGATTGACTCATTGCTTGGTAGGGTAACTGCTGAGACTGGCTGCAGCAGTTGGAAGGTGTTACAACAACTCACCTGTAGTGTGAAAGGGGAAGAGGTTTTAAGCAGGGTCCTGTACTCATTTTCTGTGATTTAATGTACATTCTGTTATATACAATGAAACACCTCTGCCTTTGATTGCCATCCCGTGGTTCTGGAGAGGTTTGTATTTTATTCCATCGTGTGAGGTGCCTTGGTTTGTTTGATTGATTGGCGTTGTGGGAGGGGTGTGTTTTTGTTGTTTTTTTTCCCTCCACCCAGTTTCACAGATGGATCTTGTTTTCATCTAGCTTGGAAGTGCAATAGGGAAGACGGCTGAAATGTCAAATATTTTAATGCAGTGGAGAAAGTCTTGCTAACTCTGTGAAGTAGAAGAGTGTGGGTTCTTCCAGCTGAGAAATTAATATCTATTCTGCTGTATGCAGGGTTACTAGAGAGTTTTTTGCTAGATAGGTCTACAGCACTTTTCAGCCCCTTCTGGGATGGCAATTTGACTTTTACAACGCAAGACTTACTGAGCACAGATACACCCCATCAGGCTTTTGAAAGCTTCCCTGCCAAATTCATGTTATTCAATCCCAGTGTTGACTGTGTAGCCATTTCAGGTATTAATTTTGCCCTGGATCTTCTGGAGGGAAAATGATTGTCACGCTTGCACGTTTTCACGTGAAAGATATCACTGCCAAAATGACATGCCTTTCAGTAGGCTGTAAGCACCTAAGCTCTTAAATAATCTGGAACACAAGCTCTTAAAGTCATTTAAATATTTAGCAGTTTTTACACTATGTGCTACTAATGATACTTCAAAAAAAAAATGCATCTATGAGTTGCGGTAAGAGGTGTTTTGAAAAAGGCATTGAAATGCTGTTGAAAGTGGAATTAGTAATGCAGCCTGCCACTGACAATGAACATACAAATGAACTGAAAAAAATTGAAAACATGTGCGTGAACTTTAAGCACTCTTAAGAACAGTCTCCAGAAACACTCAGGGTCCTTTTCTTGTTTCTTTGCAATACTAGATCTACTATATTATCTGTCCTGCTTTTCAAACGAGGTGCAGTTTATAGAAGGGATTAGTGGAGTGTACATTGCTTTTCCAGTGTTTTTGTATCCCGTAGCAGTGTTCTTTTGAGACTGTCACTCCATACAAGGTTGTTGGATGAAAAGATTATTGTGAAGTGAAAAATCTGAAAGAGAGTACATCTGGAAAAAACCCCAAGATGATAAGAACTTGAAACCATGTTGGTTAAAATCCATGTTACAGGCAGATTCTCCATCTTCAGTAAGTGATATAAACAATTATTGCCTCAGTATGCCTGGTAATTAAGAGTCAGGCTGTAGGCAGTGAGACATTTGTTTCCTTCTCAGTTCAGAATTAGTAAGTCCTGTGTTAGAGGATCTGTCTAATGCCTGGTGGTGGTGCTGGATGTGTAGACTTGCCTAACGTTTAAAGGAATGCAACTTTTAGTGAATGTGCTAAAATCTCAAATGGTGTGAAGTATTGCAGGAGAGCTAGACTAAAAATCTGCTTTCAGAAGTTCTTCCCGTCTTAAAACAAGCCTTTTTTACAGTGATAAGTAGTGAAAATGATGAATAAGTTTGAGAAAATCTCTTAGATCTACTGACAACTGTGAAACTGCAGGAGAGGATGTTTAGCTCAGCCTTAGTGCTTTCTTCCTCAGGACTAACTCAAACCTGTTACATACAGAACATTTGTTGTGATACTTTCCCAAGTACTCAACTTTTAATGCCTTCCATTTAAAAAACTACACAATCAAATCATTAGTGGAATTCTCTTTCGAAGATGTTACAAGTATTTTGGGATTTCCTAAACCAAATTTGTTGTCGTTTGATTTTTAGGAGAGGGTGGGGAATATTTAACCTGTCCAGTTACCTGCAAACAGTTTGCATTTTCCTAGCAGCAGGATCTATGCTTTATCTAACTGCACATTTCTTACGTTCTTGTCAGTCCTGTCCCGTTCTATGCAGTTTTCAATTGTCTGGCTGTCTCACAGAAATTGAGAGCTCTTTATCTGTGAACAGCCATGTTCTCTTGTTTCTCTTCACTCCACTGCATTTCAACACGTAACCACTTGTAAATAGAAAGATACAGAGAGTGGTTGACTAAGTTTTGAAATGTATGGATTTAGGTTCGGTTTTAATAGTGTTTTATTTCCTCTTTTCCTCCCTCCTTGCCACTCTCCCCCCAGCCCTTCTGATTTATACTGTATTTCCTTACTGCAAGGATCTCTTTCCTGCCTGAAAATTCTGGTACGTTTTAGGTGCCTAATATATGATTACAAATTTACTAAAATAAGAACTTCCCAGATGTCTGAACATTTGAGATTAATTACAAACAAATGAAAGCGTACTTGGATAATCCTCCCAAGGGCTGGTAGGGTTTCTGTGTCTTCACAGTAGTCCTGATGCAACGATAGACATAAGGATCAGTTAAATTTATATTCAGAATGCTGTTTAACTCCAGATTTCCTCCTTGACTGTGGGCAAAGCATTTAACTTCATTGTGGGTAGATTTTCCATCTGTAGTAGAGGAAACAATGCTGCTCTTCAAGGTTTTTTTTCTGCAAAGTGTATAAGCACTCACAGAATCATCCTTGTATTGTTCACAAAATGCAGAGTATTAATAATATTACTGTATATTAGAAATTGGTAACCCAGTTTCAGTTCCATGAATTTTATTAACACGAGACTTTAAATAAGGTTGTTTGCTTTATTGATATACAAATTACATACCAGGAATGCGAATTAAAAAGGCAAGTAAGTCTGACATCAGATTTGCCTCCGTGGGAATCAAACCAAGATTTTGCATCCCACAGTCTTTTTTGCTGAGCACTTTGGTAATGTTGAGATCCTGTTGCAAAAAATGGTGTGCGTATAGTTTATTCCTGTAACATACACTGGATATTCACTTTGAATTGCTGTAAAGTCCCAAGAATTAAAGTAGAGATGACTAATGTAGGTCTGTGTGCAGTTTTATAGATATCCTGGAAAATACTGAAAAAGCAGTGTTAATTGTTTTTCTCCTTTCTTTTTGTAGGATTTGTGTGTGATTGTCATTGTGCTGTACCACAGTGAAGAGGTATTTTTCACTTCAAGATACCTTGCATTAAAAGATCATGGTAGACAGTTTAATAGTTTCTTTGAGGTAAGTGATCCAATAAAACATTTAAAATCTTATTTAATATGCTCTTAACACATTGCAGTATATTTCAATTTGGTGGTCTCTTGCTCTGCTCTTAAAAGTGTCTGTATCGTAGGAGAGTAAATAGAAATCTTGTCCCAAGACCAAATACTCAAGTATATGCATACCAGACATAGCATTCTTTGGTGATAGTGAAAAAAGAAAGTTCTCAGTGTTTGTTCATGCTTAGAGCATCTGTTAGTGTGTGCCAATGTGATGGTCTATATTACTGGGAAGTTCCTGGTTTTTTTGATGAGGCTGCACAATTACAGTCACTGGGC
This sequence comes from Picathartes gymnocephalus, assembly GCA_013390045.1. Lineage (NCBI taxonomy): Eukaryota > Metazoa > Chordata > Aves > Passeriformes > Picathartidae > Picathartes > Picathartes gymnocephalus. Next base: position 15,103 of record WEKY01029143.1, on the reverse strand, counting down.
TTAAATTACCGATTTACATGTTTTACTACCTGTGCTGCAATTCATTCAGGGATTTGTCTTAGGCATTCCTGAAACAGTTTGCCAGTGGGCAAACATAGGAAAGACCTTTCAAACAGCTTTCCTAACAAAGGAAACATTCAGCTGTTTCTAAGCTGGTCTGTCCGGTTCTTTCCTGTCCTTGGGCAAGCAGGTTCAGAGCAGACAGGCAGCCCTGATGCCACACAGACACAGGCTGACCTCCTGCAGGGAATGACAGCTGAGAGCTCTGTCTTTGGGATGGACTTACTGCAACACCTTTGCTCCAACCTTGCTTCTCCTGAGTTTGAAACATCAATCTTGAATTGTAATTTTGGCACCCTCCTAATATGCCAGGGCAGATTTCCCATCAAAATGGATCTGTCACACATTGCTGGCACTACCAGTGTTATCTTTCCTGTTGAAAGATGACCTGCATAGCTCCTCCCAAGCTGTCCCAGACTTGGGCTGTTCAGCAGATTTGGGAGAAAGTTGGGAATTTGAGAAAAGGGCACTACTCAGTACTGATCACCTGCATCTGGACAATCCACACTTGGCCATAATATTCCTCCATAAAATGCAGCTACTAAGGGACAGCAACGTGAGAGATCTGCTTTGGTACCCTCTATCTTCATTCATGCAGAGCTAACACTCACTGCACTGACTAGGAAGAATTCTGAGAGCTGATCCTAAATGAGGTGTTAAATAGCAAAATTTTTCATGCTACTCCTACAACAGACCTAATATGGCTTTACTTTGTGCTTTCACCTCCCCCCCTCTTCCCCAGTTGTTTATATTTATGCTTATATTTATGTTTATATTTTATGTTTTTATATAACTGGCAATTGGTGTTGCAAGTAAAACAAAGTGAGACAGCTTAAAGTCTGACTGCTTCAACCTAGGTGTTTGGCTACAAACAGTGCCTTAACTGTGCAGGGGCTGTACCAGCAAGGTTCTTAGAGGCCTGAGTCATACAGCCATCAATCAGCTGCAATTGGTACCTCACCTGCTCAGGTGTACTTGAAAAGTTTTGCCTTATTTTGAGGAGCACTTGTTCTTTTTTGGCTCTGCTGCACTGTGAGAACACCTGAATCAAACCCAATGAAATTGGAGAAGCCTATTTTTGTAGCTTGGGAGGCCTAAAGTTAGTCACGCATGACAAATAAAAAAGCCTAGTCCAGAGAAGTTAGCCATGGCAAGCTGCTGAGGGAAATAATATTAAAAAAATTAAATTGCCACTCACTGATTTGAAGCTAGGGGCTTACCTCAGGATAGCTTAAGAATTCCTGGCAAGTTTCCTGTGTGTTTGAAATAGTAGCTTGATACCATTGTTTCTGACAGATCCAATTGCAGATACAGAGGCAAATTTAAATTCTATCTTTTTTGTCCTTGAGCCACATGCATACAGATAGTGATTGCAGTGGAACCTCCTTAAAGAATGGTCAGGAAAAGCCTGGCACAAAGTAATCACACATATACTAAAAGTTTGCATTTTAGAACTGAAAACTTTAATCTGGTAAGTAATTTGCTTTGAAGATTACAGTTCTCATTCAGCTCAGAACTTACAACCTTGTGCGTGATTTCAGACGAATTTACACATGGAAATCTGTAGACTGTCAGACTGATCAGAAAAATCCTGTCCTGTTGAGGATAAAAGCATTCATTTCCTTATGGAAAGTCTGAATCTTCTTTCACATGCTCTGAGGGATTATAGGGAGCAGAAGCCATTAGGGAGCAGGGGCAGGTAGGAAGATTCTGAGAAGGAAGTTAAATATAATTTGCAGAGGATGTAGACTGGGCCTGTCAGACACTGCACTCCACCTACTTAGATGCTTGTCATTTTTCATTGAGAAAAGTTGGGAAATCACTTAAACACTTGGAAAAGAGATAGGCAGGTGAGCTGAAGACAGACTTGATGCTGTAATTTTGCAGTTTGGAGGTCTGAGTTCTATTTCTGCCTTTGATTTCAGGTGTGATGTGCAAATCAGTATTCATTTGTGCCTTTGGCTTCCATCTACTGCTCTGTGCTTGGGCCCTGCTCTGACCTGCGTATTTTGACTCCTGCTGTGATTTCTTTATAGCGTCTCACACTGGCTCTGACTTCAACCACCTCTTCTGTATTTTGTTTTATCACAAATGATAGCTTTGTGAAATGCAATACTTCCTTCTAACACACTTTTTAAAGGGCTTTTTTTTCCTTCCTAAATTGACGTGGCAGTAAAGAAGTAATGACTTTTTCTATTTATTGCTTTGATAGAGAGGCGCATAGATGGTGAGGTGATGATAGGCCATGTGCAGTCAATACTTACCTAATGGTTCCTTTTGCAGTATGTTGGCAAGAGCACACACTGAAAACACAAGATAAACCTTCTCCCTAGCAGAAGAATATTTGTATTTGTGGTACTTAAATGCTTAGTATTAAAAAAACCCCTTTCTCTTTAGGAGGTCTGTCTCAGAAAATACCTGAAACAGTAAGAAATATTTAAAGGGTTACTGGGTAGGGAGCAAAGGAAGTAGCTGTGAATAGGAAATGCAGCTGGATTTTGTCTGGTCCATTAGTTTGCAGATAGTTTGTATCCAAATCCATCAGTTTTACTTCTGCATTGAAATTTAGCAAATCATTAGTAGCTTTCCCCCTTATAGTGGGTCTGAAACATACTCTTTGTAGACTAAAAGGTCAAACTCCTAGTGCAAATAAAGGTACCTTGATCCTATTTGTCATACCTGCCCATGTTTTCTGGTGAAGGGGATTGTTAGAAAGATACAAACCAGTCTTCGTTGCAAATTACAGCAAACAAGAGACTGAGCTAACTGTGCCTAAGTTGTGACAGGCTCCTAGGAGTCACTACAGTGGTGAGGCTTGACAGAACAGTTTGTTTGGGCTTGGTTCCCATTATGACTCCTTTCAGACTGAAGATGTGAGGACCAGGGTGATGCTTGGCTGCTTATCCTGAGTCTCTGGTGGGCTGTGCTACTTTCCATCTTCTGTGCCCATTAGGTTATTCAATTTTCACAAGTGTTAGGCAGCTGAGGAAGAACCTATTTTCTCTTTCTGTGTGCTGGAGGTGGAGTTTTCATCTGTAAAATGAGGAGCCAGAGCTAGAAGCAGATGTGGTCCACAGATGGATGAATTCTTATTTAGCACTTTAGAAAACTTGCAAAGCATATGTCAGTTTGACAGCAAATGCTGAGGTGTTAAAATATGCACTGCCAGGAATTTTTTAATTTAAACATGAAGTTATGTGAAATACTATAAATGGATTCTATTTGGTTCACTTTTGCTTTATAGCTGGACGAATCTATATATGAATCTGGTACATATATTCAGGTATGAGCCTGCTGTGAACAGGATCTTGTAAGAACATTTCATACAGTTTAGTGAGTCTGCTTTGGTTAGCAATGGTATTCAAGTTTCTAAATATTTTCTTGCAGTGTGAAGCCCTGTAATAGGTTGTAGATGTGTGGTTTGCATTAGTGGTAATTATCTGTTCTGTTTCCCTGTTTGCCTTTTCAGACTTCTCAGTTCCCTAGCAGTGCTGGGATTTCAGTTTGTCATCCCACAGCCTTCAATTGAACACAGAAAGGTAAGCATTAGAAACATTCAGATTTTGTGTACTGAAAGGTAAATGTGAAAACATTAGAGTAAGATGTGTAAAGCAATGCAATCTGAATAAAGTTCTGGGAATAGATGGCTTCTGTTTTGTGCATGTGGGGGGTTTTTGGTTTCTTTTTTTTTTTAAATAAATATATACGTGGTTGAAAGAGGTTCATTAGCTGAGTAATTATATGGAGTATTGTAGGTCAGAAATAGTTACTAAAGCTTTGGAGCATTTTCATCATGTAAGGCATGGAAAAAAGAATTCCTGTGAGTGAGAGCAGACATGGAGTGAGTCGAGAACCACCCAGTTGCTCATAGGCAGCTCTTTCTCTTGCAGAGATAGAAATGTCTGAAACAGAAGCTTGACTCAAACCACTCTGTTGCTATTCAAATTGCTAGAGATTGAAGCTGGAAACTGCTGGAATTTCCTGCTGTGCTCTTGTGGATGGTTCACTCATCCTAGACGCTGGCATCTCTAAGAAGGCATGCAGCCTGCACACTTTCCATCCTGCTCAGCATTAGTGAGATCTTGGCTGGAATCCTTGGGTTTTTGCACTGCTTTTCAGGAAAGTAGTGGACAATTTGGAGAGAAACAGAGGGCAGCAGAGATTATCCTTAAGAGATTTTAAAATCTTACCTCTGAAGGCAGTTTGAATGAATTCATATTGTTTATTCTAAAGATTGGAAGACTGGTGCTGGAGGCAGATAGAATCTTCAAACACTTTTGAGTACTAAGGGGAAGGCTGTTTTTTTTCTGTTTGATGGAGCAGATGAGAAGAAATAGATTTAAACTGAGGCAAAGGAAACTTAGGTTTGATGTTAGAAAAACTTGTAATGGTAAGGATATAAAGAAGATTATATTGACTGACTAATATTTAGAATTTCCATGATGTACGTTTCTGTGAATCTGTTGGACAAATGTTTATCAGGAACAATGTGCAGGTGTTGCTGATTCTACCACAGGCCTGAGGCAAGACCCCTTGAATGCTGTTCTGTCTCTTCACACCCTCATCACATTCACTTCATATCAATGTTGTTCTCATATCTTAATTGATATTCAAACACAACCTATTAATTATTGAAAGTATCAAATAACCTGTCTAAAAACAAGTTTGCTTTTTACTAGAGATTTTTAAATAATAGTGCAAGATGTGTATTTTTTTTTTAAACCATACTATTAAAAGGATATAAAAGGCAAATTTTCTGGATTTCCTTTTTTTTATGTGCATGTGCATGTCTTTAGGGTAAAAAGGTATTTGGACAATAGCCTCATAGGTATGGACTAGAAACCTGAAGCTGTCTGTCAGAGTTCCAGAAGAACACAGAAGTCCTGTTAACTCCCTGTGTAGCCTATTTGTAAGACAAGTTAAATGAGGTCAGTAATGATGTGGTCTGAAACTGGCACAGTCCAGTCTGCAGCAAGCTGTCCAAGGGCTCTATTCTAAACTGCAGGACAGTTTAGTATTTTTGCCTATCTTACATCTCTTCTCTTTTGTTGTGCAGTTGAGATGGTCATGCTGCTGCTCTGGTTTCAGTACTCTGTCTGATTAGACATTCTTTTGTAACTCTGACAGTGGAGAGATACTTCAGTCCAGCTTCCAAATGGCCTTAGGGGGAATAAATCTACTAACTAAAATAGAGTAACTAGGAGAAACAATTGCTTCATTCTGGGAAGCCCCGGAATTAATTTAGATAAAATCAGATTCTTTGTTTTCAATTGAATGAGAAATGCCACGGGTCTCGAGTGTGTTTTATACTAGTTAAAGGGACTTAAGGGCATGGTAACCACCTTGGAGACGTTCCTTTTGCTGAGAACAAGGCACAAGTTTCCTAGTGACCATCTCACAGGCCCCCGAGGCTGGCTGTCATTCTCAGCTCTTACCCTGCAGGGGAGGATTCTGTTCATGCCAAACTGTGTTTAGACTGGAACTCTGTATTTACTACATTTTCACAAACCTTCTGCCCCACATACAAGCTCCAGACAAGAGGAGCTGTTAGTAACTGAAGGCCAAGACAGACATGTTTCTCAGTGTGAGTTCTCAGCTGTGTAGCTCTGGAAGTTCTTTCTGTTCTTTTCCTGCAGTAATCCCAACATATTTGCTGGCATCTCCCATGTATTTCTAGATGGATGTCTCTGCTGTTTGGCAGAGTTCTTTCTATGTGAGAGGAGGTCAGTTGTGCGGGAAGAAAGAAAGGGAGAGGAGGAGGACGAGGGAAGGATTTGATGAACAATGTGTTGTTTTAACAAATAGTGAAAAATGAAAGTGGTGTTTGCTAACTTTCATAGACACATTCAGAGGGTACAGTATGGGGAATCAAATAACTAGAGCAGAAGTGTAGTGAAATGTTAGACCCTACCCCAGTTCTTACTGTGTGTTTATTTTGCATTAACCTGACTCCTGCGTGAATCTGCAGTATTGGAGAGTGTATGGATTCTGTCTTGTGCATCCTGTATAGGGTTATTTTGCCTCTGAAGGCTATAGACAGGGAAATATAATCAGAGAACACAATTTGGGTATTTGGCTAAGTAATTCATTAAAATATTTCCAAATAGTCTAAGTTTTCTTCTTACACTAAAGGTTTTGGGAAAATCACGTAAAACCCAGAATAATCCTCAGAGCAGTTGATAGAAATCCAGTTTTAAGGCTAGACACCTACAGTTCAGCTGAGATGTTGTTCTTTTAGGACTTTTTAAGTACACTTAAAAACATTGCGAGATACTATTTTTTTTTTTTTTTAAATCTTGGTGGTTTTTAATCTTTTATTCTATTTTTTTTAATCCATGTTTAAAGTCACACTAGTCTACACAATGTAGATTTTTCAACAAAAATCTGTAGTTCGCTGTTATTTGTAGGAGTTTTTTATTTAGCTTCAGTGTATTAGAACTGTTTAAAGCACCACTTGGCTATTCTTGACTAAGTGACATGTTTAGCAGTTTAACATGAGGAAAGAAGTTGACCTTATCAAGCAGCATTTTTTTGTCTGTTTGTTTAATTTTAAGGCAAATTTCATCAACAAAATCTGGAAGAGCAGAACTCAGCAGGTTGCTTCCTCAGATGCACACACAAAAATATGTTTCTGGCATAACAACATGGGACTGATAGCTAGAAAAATGAGCCAAATTACTTCCATAGCAGGGAAGTGCACATATTGGAACTTAGATGTGGGGAAATGACAAAACCAAATGGGAAAGTTGTGGGAAAAGGTTTGATTGTGCAATATTTTCTGCTTTTAGACTTTATTATTTTTGAGTGAATGTCTTGGAAGCTTGTCGGACATACAAAGTCAGAATTGACCAATACAGAATTTCTAGTTTCAGAAATACATGGCTACCTGAGTTTTATATAGAAGTAGCTTTTGTGCTTCTTTACTTTAATCAATGCTGTCTCTGCTGAGAGAAGTGCACAAAAACTGAAAACCAAACCCATCTTTTTATGTTCCTACATCTGAGCTGAGGGCACTATGTTTGTTAGTCCTATCTTTGTAAATGGCTCAGGTTTGTACAGTAATGTAAATACATTAAATGTGGTATGTTCATTAGATAGAAATAAAAATTCTTATCCAAAAGATTTTTTTATGTGTTTTTGCTGAAAACAGAAGTTGTAGTGTTGGCTGGAAGTCTCTTGGAGGTTTTTTAATGATCTAACTTATTTATTCCTCATGCATAGTATATAATTTCTAATATAAAGTTTACTCCTCTGTAAGGCCAAAATACTCATCAATAATAGAACAAAAGGGGGAAATATGACGTGAAACAAAATAATTGCCATTTGTCTTTTAAAATCAGCCAAGGTCTCTGCAGCTGGATAAACTGAAATCTTTCTTACTGTTTGAACAATCAACTTGCCTTGTCCTCAATACCGAACATATGACCAGCCCTGCTGCTGCTCATCATGCAGTCAAGCTCTCTGTTCTCCTTTCCTGTGCTTATTTTATTGAAATTTAACCTTATCTGATAAGTGTCATACTGTGGTGAACTGAAGGTTAAACTATAAACAGTCCTTCTCCTAGACAGCCATTGAAGTCTGTATTGCCAATTTCCCAGAAGTCACTTCTGGGTGGATTTTTGACTAATCATATGTTTCTGTGTTAAGAAAGTAAGCTGTAGTTATATTTATGCCTTATTCATTTTAGCAAAACTAGTAATGTAAATAGTAGTAAAATCCATCCAAGTAAAATTTCTGACATGAATATTGTTTTGTTTTAACATCTTGCTTCTGTTATGGCACTAAATAGGAGCGTTAAAACAACAGAATTGCTTTGAATTTATACATATCGTTTTGTCACTCAGTTATAGATGAGCATTGAGTTCAATGGAGGTACAGTTTCTTAACAAACTGATTTTTATTGTATTGAAGCAGTATCAGGATTTATTCTTACAAGATTTTCATTGGGGCAGTACAATACTGTTAAAGAATTTTGAGCTTGTTTGGGCTTAGTGTAATTTCTTTATGCTGGCTCAAAATTAAAGAAGAAATAAACTTGATGTTATCTCAATCAGACACAAAATGTTTCTATGAAAAGCAACTATTTATCAAGTGAATGTGACTGTACTCCCCACAGAATTTTGGGATTAATATGCTTTGGGATGTGTGTTGGGGTTTGTTGGTTTGGGTTTTTTGGCTATTTTTTCCTTATCTCTTGTGTTGGATTCAAATATGCTTGTGGAGGGGTCATCACTGCTAAGTCAAGAGAAATAAAGAACAGCATCCAGGATCAGGAGCAAGAGCTGAGGGAAAAGAGTGGAACAGGGGGAAGGAAAAGGTGGCCGAGATCTCTCATTTGGTCATGGTGAGCAGTTTGAGGAGTTGAGCTACTTGGACACACTCAAGAGAGTATAAGGTGAAGCATGAAGCAAGTCTGCTATATCCTTCAAGCACTGAAGGAAACTGGAGTGAGACAAAGTAGTTAATATCTAAGCTTGGCTTTTGGCCAGGCACCAGGACTAAAGGCTAACAGTTGTAAGGAGCACCCTGGGACCTCCACCACAGCTGGTCAGCACCTTGCTTTTCCATAAGCTCCAGAGCAGAGGCTTGGAAGGGAGGGCTGTGTTCTTCCTTGCGGTCCAGGCAGGGTGAAGCTCTGCCCCATGGTCAGCAGTGACTCAAGTGTGTGACTTGTCAGGATTTGCTGAGCTGGAATTCAGCTCTTGCTAACAGAGCCACTGCAAAGTCACCGGGCTCTGGCTGGCTGGGCTGTGTAACTAAACTGGATTGCACTGGAGAAGCTGAGTCACTGTGGATTTGCACAGCTGCTGTTCCTTTGCAAGAAATGGTTACAGATGTCACCTTTTCGGGTAATGTTTTTGTTTACAGGGTAACTGCCATCCATTATGATTGTATTTTCATACACATCACTTCCATAAAACACTTCCAACTGCAAGGGAGTCCACACTTCACATGCAGTTTTTCACTGTCAGTTCATCTGCTTGCCTTCAGCACAGATGCTTGACTTTAACTGTACGGATATACATCTGTTCCTTTCAACCTTTGGTAAAATAGTCCTTCTAGCTAGTGATGTTGCTATTCTAATTGCAGTAATCCTTTGGAAACAGGAGACGTGATTTAGTCCACAACAAGACTTTACCTTTAAAATACGTCTTTTAGTGCATCAGACTATTTAGAACAACAGCTGAAAGAAGTTTCTTGCTATCTCTGTGTTGTTACTGATGCCCTGTCCTTGATGTTGTGGATTAAAGTAGTTAGGAAGTAAAATTCATCTTTGTTTGGGGAAAGGAGACAGGATAAGGATACATTATTTTATGTGAATATACTCCTTGAAAAATCAAGGCCAATGTTTTTGTTGTTTTTAACCTGCTTTATCATGGACCTCTGAACTTTTATTTTTATCTTTAAGTTTAAAAATCCTGACTTCTTTAAGCTCAGAGCAGGAGTTCTGTGTTTCTCTGGAAGAAAAGATGAAAATGTTACAGTTCCAGTTGAATTCCAGTGCAGGTGAGCTTACAGGGTCGTAGATAAATTTCTCATCTTCCTTCAGAGCAGTTCTGCATGCTAGTTCTGTCCAAGTTTTGGATAAGAGTGATGATAAAGATGAGAAGCTTTTGGATTCACAGATGAGTTCTTCTGTTAGGGAATGTTGCTTTCTATTTTATGACAGCTTATCCTCTCTGCTTCTGGAGTGACGGGTGGATGACTCACTGAGAGATCTGGAGAGGTGGCACGGCAATTACAGAATGAATAAAATGTGTATTTCTGTCACATGTGGATCCCAAAGAATTTTTCTAAATGTAGAAATAAATAGAATGGCAACAACTTTGTCACAGCATAGCTGTTGATGGCTGACCTTGGCCTAGGTCACAAGTGATAGTGAATGGTGAGGGAATACTTTTAAAAATAAAATAATTTGTGATACAATGAGGGCCTGATGCTTATCATCTTTACATTACTGTAAATGAGAAGCAATCCTACCATGGATAAGGAATGGTTGTATAGAAGTGGTAGAAGTGAGGTCAGGAGTGAGCTGTCTGTTACTTGAAAGCACTTAATGGTCTCACAGAAGAGTGGAAAGAAACTCCTTCCTTAAAACACTAATCTCCCACAGTGCAATGGAGGTGCACTTGCTGTGAAAAAATTAGCCAAACTTGGGGGAAGCTTCAAGCTTTGTTGGCACAAAAACTCTTCTGAACCTTTTTCAGGCTGTTTACTTTCTAGACTATTCAAATTATGTTAAGGTTTCCTCAGATGTGGTCAAAGTTGCTTGAAGGGGCAGTTAAGCTGTCCAGGCATTGTAACTCCCTTCAGTGATTTGTGAATACAAAGGTCTTCTATTTCCAGGCTTTTTAGCCCTTTAATCTTCACAGGCACAGATGTTCAGACAGAGATTTTATACAAAGAACAGAAACCTAAATCGTTTAAGCTGGTAATATTTACACTTACCACGTACTGTAAAATTCAAATGGTTTACTACTTCTCTGATTAGAGGCTTCCAAAATCCACTGAAGGATTAAAATAGCTGAGCACACGAACCAGGCAGACATGTACACATTGTGTCATGATGTTTTGTTTGGCCTCTGCTCCGTTTCTCTGCTAGCCTTGAGAGAAGTTGTTATCTGCAAGTTTTGGTTTTTTTTGGACAGGGGGATGGGGGTTGGTAGTTTGTTTTTTATCAAACCATCAATGTCCCACATGTTTCTTATACAATAGATAAAAAATACAGTTATTTCAAATGAACATATATAAAATGGATGGTAAAGCCTTGCTGCTGGGAAATTGTCATAGCTATATAGGTATGGACTTTATTGGAAATCCGCTGAGCTAACGGTGGAAAAATATTCCTTTAAGATGCTTAGATTGGTGTATGAATTAAAAGAGTTCCATAGATGTGTTTACAACACTGGCAGAGAAATACAATTATGTTACACTTGAACAGGTTCTAAAACTAAACTATCATTTCCTAAGCCCATTCAAAATTTGGCATGCTCTGCTCTGAGCAGCAGTTCAGGTCTCATTTCTGGGAGTCTGATTTTGTTTTTACACTCTTGAAATTTTAAGAAGGTGAAGTCCAGCTCTTGATTTGTGGCTTGATCATTAATCAATTATATTCACGAAACGTGAGTGTTCTTGAAGAATGCTGTGTTCATCTCATCCCAAATATGACATGCATTTTAAATAGTATCAATGTACTATTTTACTGGTGTTTTGAATCCTCAGTCAGTCTGAGCCTGGCTGTGGTAAAAGCTTTGTGACAGGTTGTGCCCTAGTGAAATCTTTAATTAGCCAGAACTGTAAAATAAAGAAAGTGCAACCTTGGAGTAATGGAATAAATAAAGAGTCATGTTTTCCAAGTGCCCTGATACTCCTTTAGTAACGATGGGGACAGTTTGGTGTCATAGCGTGGGTTATCATGTGTGGGGTAATGAGAAGAATGACCATGGAAGAGACAGCGAACAAACACCTAAAGCCTGAAGGGTTTTGAGGAGTATTAACAGAATTTACAGGGGCTCGTTGCTCTGGGAAGCACAGGACAAAGAGGGCAGTAGCAGCTGAAAGTAAGACATGCTGGCTTGTGTTAGTTCCACTTTGCATCAAGTATATGAATGTGAGTTAACTCAGTAAATACTACTGGTAGCATTTTTCTGAGCAGGTGATAAAATGTTCTTCTGGATATAATTTCTTTGCCTTTGGGTGAAAGTAATACCATAAAGCTTTAAGAAACATACATTTATGCCTGTTATATCCCTTTCAGATGTATATTTAGGAATATGATGTAGTTAATTTGTTTGTGAGTCCATTTCCACTCTGGGCATTTACCCAGAAAAAAGAATTACTGAATAATATGTTAAAAATTAAATCTATGAAATCTAGTAACATTATTGTATCTAAACTGAAACGGTAAAAAATACCAGAAATGTCTGACTTGGTTTAGATATCTCCAGGTTTAAAGCTTGCCATTGTCTTGTATCCCTTTTCAGTTTTGAATTTGGATTGCTATAGCACGCTTAATATCTACAGAATACTTAGTAACATTGGCTGAGGCTATAACAGCTTAATTATATAGCTGGCCAAAAGGTATATACTGTCACCAAGAATTATAATCATTATTACTGTGAAATTCCATCATTAATTCATATTTGGAGTATGGTATGCAGCACTGCACACCCCTGTAAGAATGTAGGAGAGGAAAAGGTGCTGAGAATGAGGAATTCCTTACAAAAAGAAACTGAACAGATTAGGACTGCTGAATTTCAGAAACAGATCCTGGAACTGGATTGTGTTAGCAATTGCAAATCAGACGTCATAATATGATGGAGGAGAATACAGAATGATCATCCTTCATCTATTACAAAGAAAAATTTGGGAGACATAGTGAAATTGTCAGGCTACTTGTATGACCAGAGCAAAGAGAAGCACTTTTTAAATGTAAAATGTACAATGTTTTGGAAGCCAAGATTAAAAATATGCTAAAAAATGTATTAATTGTATTCATGGAGAATAAGTCCAGTAGTGAGTATGAAAAACAATTGGAATATGGTGCTTAGCTGAAGGAGGCCCTTAAAGTACTGATTAGCTGTAAGCAGAGGGCCCCTGGATGTCCCTGAATACGTCCTGGTTCTTACGTTGTTTCCTGAAGTTTTGCTTCTTCCACTCAGTCAGAAACATGGGACTGAGTTAAACAGGCCTCTGATCTAACCATTCCCCCTGCTAGTTTTCTGAACAGTTAATTTGTATTTAAGCTCTAGTTTAACAGGATGAAGTGTCCTACAGTATTTAAAATTAGTGTTTGTCAGATCAGTACTGTGTTGTCTGCCATTGTCTTCCCGCACAAGTTACATTTTAAATAGTTGTGGCTTTCATTTCAAGTGACGTTTCCTCTTCAGGGACATTCTTGCATGGTATAATTTCAACAACTGCTGCTGAAATCCTGAGATGTGGATCTTATTTCTATATTCTGACAGAGGCAGTACTAGAAATTGGCACTGAATTTCTGTACCTTGTGTACTCCTACTTTTTGCTGAATTTTTGACTCAGGATCAGAATGATTGGTGAATTACATGAATTAAAGCATTTTTCTCCTTAAAATGTCATCTATGTCAGCCTGCTGGTAGTATGTTTAAATCCATATAATTTTAGAAAAAGAACACCAACAAACTCTTTCAGAATAAAACCTGTATGTAGTGCAGTTCCTGTGTCCAAAAGTTGTCACTTTTGTGCACAAGAAAACCGGGAAAAAAGAGCAGAAAGGGATGCAGGGTGCTGATGAGTAAAGGTAGGGGTGACCCCAAAACTCCCCTTCTGATATCCAGCCTCAATTCCATTTACTACTCACGGGTCGAAAGGTGGCATATTGGAAGATATTTGGTATGTAACAGTCATTATGAAGAAAATTTCTCATTTAAGGAATCTTTGATAGCAGGTTAATAGGAATGTTGTGCAGTTGTAGAAATTGCAAGCACTTGCACACCTGAAAATTTGTCTTACTTTTCTTTACATTGTTTATTGTACAGGTGCATCTAGTGAATAGTATTGTGTCCACTGCCAAGCCTTGGCTTGCAAAATAACTGAAAAAAGTGTAGGAAAGAAAGAAAGGGGGAAATTAAAGGGGAAAAGAAATTGAGTTTGTAGACCAAAATATTTGGTTGTGATTAACTTGAAGTAGATAAACATCTTTTTGGTGGTGCATTTATAGTTAGAATGAGTCTAGGTCACCTGGAGAAGGAATCAATCATGAACTATGGGAAAGTAGATTAAATGGGTTAGTTGATATCTCTCTTTTTACAGGCTATGTGATTCTCTTAAAAAAACTACTCTCATGACTTAGCTTGGCAAGAAAAGTTCAGTTTGCATTTCACTTATCCCCCAGTGCAGGCTCAGACTCTTCCTTTCAGAAAGTGTACTTTTAATGGGTATTTCTTAAAGCAAGAGAAGGAGGCACCTAATGTCAGGGATCTCCCAGTATGTGGTATATCTGAGATGTTCTGAAATACTTCAGCTGAATCCTGTATCTGCCTGTAATTTCTTGGTTGTAACCATAGAGCTGTGGCTGAATTTCTTACCTGCTACAAAGTTACCTGGAAATCAGAGGATCAAAGGACTGGAACCTGCCTGTGAATGCTGTAGTTCAGTTTCTGTGCCACCCTGGGAAGGGTCAGTGACACCTCATTTTGCCTGGTAGAGCTTTAGGATTGGTCTCAGTGCTGCCGGCATCTCCTCAGGCAGTCTGTTCCCATGCTTTATTTGCCCTCCCTCTAAGTAGTTTTCCTCCTTTAATTTGGACCACCTTTGATTAAATTTAAATCCATGGTTATTGGGATGTTTGCTATAGACAAGAACAGTTTGCTGCAAAGAGAAAAGGAACAGTTCTTTGTATTTATTTATGTAAACTGTTTAGAAGTGTCATTATTGCCCTATTTTTCATTCCTTACACTAAGCAGCTTCAGTTTATTCAGTATTTCATAGTAGAATTCACAGAGTAGATTATGCCATTAATCACATAATCTCCTCTAAAGATTCAGCTGTATCCCATATCTTACTCAAAGTACAAAAACAGTAAGAAAATAAAAGTTCATAACCTGATTTGCTACTGAAAATTCCCATCCCAAAATTTTATCTTACAACTAAGTAGTATTGATGAGTTTGTCTATCAGTATAAGACATTATAATGTTACTTTTTAAAAAGTTTTGTTTTTACGTTCTTCCTTAACTAGCTGGATTAAACCTTCTTCTGCTGTGTCTACAACTCTTTCACTATGAAGATTAGGGGATGTGAAATTACTTGTCGTGGTTTGAGAAGTGATTTTTTCCCTGCAAGGAACTTGACAGTTTCCTTCAGGCCTGAGAGAACCAATTAGCTGGCTAGTTCTAAGATGGACACTGTGTTTAGCCACTTAAGAAGCTGAATACCTCTGTGATTCACATTTAAGAAAGGAGAAGCCCAGGAAATTCTCTCTTACTTCCAACTTCTGAACCGGTAACAGGGGGCCCGTACAGCCCGGCGGGGCTGGCCTGGCCTGGGCAAGGCCCACTTGGCCGG
>WEKY01029142.1:167-14056 GCA_013390045.1 Picathartes gymnocephalus | reverse complement strand
AAAAGAATACAAATTCAAAAGAAGTTTTGAAGTGTTAAAGACTAGCAACATAGACCACTAATGACATTAATTATGCTTACTGCTTCTAATGTATTTGTTTTATTAACTTAGAATCATAAATCTTTCACAATTTGAAAGATTTGGAAGGCAAAGTGAAGTATCCCCCTTCTAAAAATGAAGTGGAAACATCCGTTGTTAAGGAGTGCTTTTTCTTGATTAAACCCCCACTTTTTTGCATGTAAACGATAAAAACATATTTTAATTCATGGAGCAAATGTTGAAATGTGTGGGATGTATTTATTAATTGGGCTGAAGAAGGAGATGACTCCCCAGAAATAAATATTCAATGTAAAAAATGATACTGACTTGGCTTACAAAACAAATGCAGAAAAAAAAGTCTTCTGGATGTCACTGTTGGTTCTGGCCTAATTCTGTTTAAAGGCAATACTTTAAAATTTCCAAGGACTATGTAGGCCTTCTTTCATTCATATTATTTGTGGGTTACTATAATAAGTGAGATGGTGGGTACTTTCAGATAAAATAAATTAAAAAGGCAATGCATAACAAAGTATTTTAGTTTCAGTATATTCTAGCTATTTATAGTTCTTCACAGCAGAGTTCACTTGCTTTTATTTATATCTTTAAAAATAAGCATGAATTTGTAATGAAGTACTGATGAGGGCTGTTTTATTATGGAGAACTACAAACCATTTACAGTAAAGTTTTTGCATATCTGAAATGTATCTCTACAGTGATGTCTGTTTTACCAGATTATATGGGCTCCCTCTGGTGGCTAGTTTCTGTCACCTGTAGTCATAATATACAGGAGTATCTAGAATTTAAGTTTTTCTTGTACAAATAACAGATTTTTTTTCAGTCAGTAATGCTTTGTGAGAGTTTTTTAATTCACTCAGAGACTTCTTTACAGTGGCTCTTTTTGCACTGCTACCTAGATAACTTATCTAGTCAGCTTTATAACCTGCTTCTTACTGAATTTAATTTTCACTTTATTTAATCAGTTTAGAATTTAGAGGTTTTAATAACACAATATTTGAAGAAGTTATAGTTTTTGTTTTCTGACTTCCATTCAGTGTAAAAATACCAAAACAAAAGAACAAACCACTTGTATCCAGTTGCAAATATTTAATTTTAACTGAAAAGAAAGTCACTTAGTGTAAAACATTGACAAACAAAGCTGGTGGCACTGGTAAGGGTTCAGATCAGAATTTGATATGTTCTCCAAACTGCTTCTAACATCCAGAGGAACCAGGATGAGGTCAAGGAATGGGCCCATGGTAATCTCTTGTGTTTTAACAAGGCCATGTGCAGGGTGCTGCACCTGGGTCAGAGCAACCCTGGTATCAACACAGGCTGGGGATGCACAGATCAGAGCAGCCCTGCCCAGAAGGACTTGGGGATGCTGGTGGGTGAGAGGCTGGACATGAGCCAGCCATGGGCACTCCCAGCCCAGAGAGCCAAACGTGTCCTGGGCTGCATCCAGAGCAGTGTGGGCAGCAGGACCAGGGAGGGGATTCTGCCCCTCTGCTCTGCTCTGCCCTGCCCTGGTGAGACCCCACCTGCAGGGCTGCATCAGCTCCGGGGTCCCAGCACAGGAAGGACATGGATCTATTGGGGTGGTCCAGAGGAGGGACACTGAGTTTATTAGAACACCTTTCCTATGAGGACAGGCTGAAAGAGTTGAGGCTGTACAGCCTGGAGAACACCTCCTGGAAGAGCTGACTATAGCCTTCCATAGGATAGATGGGGGAAAAAAAAATAGCGCCTGCAGTGATACGGCAAGGAGTAATATTTTTAACCTAAAAGAAAGTAAATTCAGACTAGATATAAGTAAGGCATTTTTTATGATGAGAGTGGTGAAACACTAGAACAGATTGCCTAAAGAAGAGGTAGTTTTCCCATACATGGAACCATTCATGGTCGTGTTTGACAGGACTCTGAGCAACCTGATGTTGTCAAAGATGTCTCTGCTCATTGGACTAGATGGGCTTTAAAGGTCCCTTCCAACCCAAACCATTCTAGGATTCTATGGCATGCTCCTGGTGTTAAGTTTAATAGCAGATTTGATACCATCAATTGGAAGATGCTTTAGTCACCCACATGGTCCTGCAGTGTTCCTCAAAACTTGCACACTTCTGATGGATTGATTTTCTATTTGTTATAGTCTGTTGGTTCATGTTCCTTGGGAAAATAATTTATTGTATGGCAGAAAATACACTTTTCTTCCAAAGTATACTTGAATCAATAATGCAGGTGATACCAGTGTAATCTTATTCCAGATTAATGAGATGTCAATGAGCTCTTGCTCTAGGTGCTTAATCTTCTATTAATCTATTAAAAATTGGTTTGTCTGGTTTGCAAAGTTGGTGCACAAGACGTAGAAACTGCTATGAGAGGTTTAAGCTCATGTTCTTTTTAGATTTTATGTCTGAAATTGTCAGGTTAATTTCAAATGTCTTTTAAGAGGTTAGTGAATGCTTACATATCTGTAGTTGATAATGAGTAATTTTCAGTTTTAGTTATTGAATTACCATGTCCTCATATGTGAAGAACTAAATGTGTGTGTTTGTTCCTGTATTAGTTTTTGTTCACTACATGGTTCATCCAGAAGATGCCATCCATCCTGCACAGTTTCAGAGATGGGGCATCCACAGCCTCTCTGGGCAACCCATTCCAGTGTCTCAGCACCCTCACAGTAAAGAATTTCATTCTAGTATCTAATCTAAACTTGTCCCCCTGCATGTTATGGTTATTCCCTCCTTCCTATCACTGCATGCATTTCACTTGTGAAAAGGCCCTCTCCAACCGTTCTTGTAGGCCCACTGTAAGTACTGGAAGGTGCTCTAAGTTCTCCCCGGAACCTTCTCTTCTCCAGGCTGAACCACCCCAACTCTCTCAGCTTTTCCTTACAGGAGACAGGTGCTCCAGACCTCTGATCAATATAGTGGCCCTCCTATGGACTCAGGTAATACCTTGTGCTTGGGACCCCAGGGCTGGATGCAGTACTCCAGGTGCAGTGTCACCTGAGAGGAGCAGAGGGTCAGAATTCCCTCTTGCCCTGCTGCCCATGCTGCTTTGGATGCAGCTCAGGATACAATTTGCTTTCTGGACTCTGAGCACACATTGCCAGGTCATGTTAAGCTGCTTGTCCACAAGCACCACCAAATCTTTCTTCCAGAAGGCTGCTCTCCACCCATTCTCTGCCCAGCCTGTATTTGTGCTTGGGATTGCCCTGACGCAGAATCCTGCACTTGGCCTTTTTGAATTTCCAGAGGTTTGCACAGGCCCAACTTTTGGGCCTGTCCTAGGTCCCTCTGGATGGTATTCCTTCTCTCTAATGTGTACACCATGCCACATAGCTTGGTATCATTGGCAAACTTGCTGAGGGTGCTCCCAGTAAGTATCACTTACAGAGATGTTAAACAGCACCAGTCCCTGAGGAACGCCACTTGTCACTGCTTTCCACTTGGACATGGAGCTTTGATGGCAGCTATTTGAGTGCAACCATCTAGCCAATTCTTTTTCCACCAAGTAGTCCATCTGTCAGTTACTTGTCTCTCCAGTTTACAGACCAAGATGTCATGCAGAACAGTATCAAATGCTTTGCAGAACTCCAGGTAGATGACATCAGTTGCTCTTCCCTTATCCACCAGTGGTGTAATCCCATTGTAGAAGACCTTTGTAGTCATTAATTTGTTGTGGTATCGTTGTTAGTGGTTGTTGGTAGTTTGTTCCTCTATTTTTGCCCTTTTTTCTTAAAAATTATTAAAAATTAAATCAAGAATTTTATTGTAATACAGATTAAGAAATGGAAAGCTATAATCTTTGTTCGCTCCCTAGTTCTCCAATAAAACAATGATGGGCAGATGAGAATTACTACATATGCTGTGCTGTTATTTAGTGTGAGAGAGACATTGGGTCATTTTCAGCTGTAGTAATTTTTTAAAAAAGTGTTAGTTTTGTGCTAGCTTGATCCACGTTTCACAATCTGTGAGCCCATAAAAATACTTCTTGTCTCCTTTCATTATCCATTCAATAGATTTGAACTTTTTACAGGGCTTAAAAGAGGTTTGCATTTTTAAAAATATTGAAAATTGGTGCCTGCAATACATCTACTCTTTGTATTAAATAATAACAGTACTTTACAATGTTTATTATCAACAGTTGCTGTTGGTCAGCTATCGCTGACTCTTGCACTTGAAGTATTTGACATTTGTTTCTCTTGTCATTTTAGATATTAGAAATATAGTATGAATATTTTTAATTAAATGGTGCTTCCACAGGTAACTAGATTCAGAAAGGACAGAAATAATACTCCTATTCTGTTTCTTCCCTCCACCAAATGCAAAAATTGACAATTTGGTCAGTAATCAGTAATGCTGATTTAAAAAAAAAAGTTTGATCTATTGATTTTTGGAGCTGTTGAAAACCTATTTTACTTTATTTGCCCATGCAGAAAAAGTAGTCTCAAGGCTCCTGGTAACTCCAGTCATGGAAAAGAGAAAGGTAGTGCATGTCAAGTGGAGACATAATTTCAAAATGACAAAAAAAATCCTGAATTACTTTCTGGAAATGGTAGTAAGTAGACTGAGTTGATGTATTTTTCAGTGACTTAGGATGAAAAAAATATCCTGACATCTTTCTTAGTGTGCTGGTGATTCTTTTCTGTTCTGAAGGAACACATTTGGAAACTCTGCCTATTAGCTGAGATCATGAAGCATTAAACCTTCAAGTTTAATAAACACCTAAAACCCAAATTTTACCTAACTTTTAATTCAACTGATTTCTGATTCTGTGAACTCAACTGAATTATTGATTATTTGGTCAGAATAATGTTTCATGTGGCTGTCTGTTGGCAGTGGCGTTAGTGCAAAATTTGGTTTGAATTTATCACGTGCTTTTAGGTCTCTTGTAATTGCCTGTTGTGAGTGTTTTAGTCCTAAATGTCCATGAAAAGTACTGCTTATGTTTTTTTTCCAAAGCAAATGCAAGAGTGTCAAAGTGAGCTGCACCACAGCTGAAGGGTAGTGCTGATAGTGTTAATGCACAGTTGTGCTCTCTCCATGTTAATACTCCTATTAAATTAGTGTAATGTGTTCAACTGCATGTTTGGTATTTAATGAAGAAATGTACCAAATGAGCAAGATTAAGCAGTGGGGAAAAAAGGAGGGTTAAAAATAAATGGGGTATTCCTAAAAAATTTTACAAACAAGTTAATCCTTTCCCATAGTTTGAGAGGCAAAACAAGGGCCACTGAGTATTGAAGCTTGTTTTGATAAAAGCTTACTCTCATTTTACATGGTTAAATAATGAACTCTACTTTGAACGAAAGACTTTGAACAGTGATGGGTGTGGCATTTATTTTTTTCCATGGGTTTGTTTGATAACGTAGTAGTTTATAGCATGTATAAAAATACTTTTCTAGGACACTAAACAAGTAACAAAACAGATGGAAATAAACACTGAAAATGGTTAATGCTGACTTTTGAACAACTCTGCAGGATATCTTTGAGCCTCTTTTCCACAGGGAAGGGCAACAAAGCAAGCATTTATTTTATGTTCTTATAAATTATTTTCTTTGTATTTTCTTTAAATACTGTGAATACTTTAGTGCTGCTGACGCTCTGTGGTTAAATGCACAAATAGCTTGGAGTGTCACAATTTCTCAAAGACTCTGCCCACATACAGTTCTACAGAAGGCTGACTGAGGAATGAACTTAGTTTATCAACACTGACAGTGTCCAAGGAATTCAGCAAAGTATTCTTTGTAAAGGAAGGCAGACTACTGCTGTATTTCAGAAGATAATGGAAGAAATTAAGTGTGAATATCTTTGAGGATTTTCATGAAAAGCTGGGCTTGAGGCAGATAGAAAAGTCTTTAGACTGTAGAGCTGTTTTTGATGAGGAGCTATAAGCTGAAAAGCTGTACCAACAAATGTATCTTAATTGCTGTCCTAGATGTCCGTTTTATTTTGCCTGCAAAAATTAGGTGCTTTCATCACCAACAAATTGCCAAAGCTTCTGTGGGCTTCTAGTCTGATGCCAGCATAGACTTTTAATAATTACATATATCTAAGTTGCAAACTTGTTTTAGAATGCGATTTATTGATTTTTAGTGGTCTGGAGAGTTACAAAGGAGCATGTTTTATTGAAAAATCTTTGAATGCAAGTGGAAGAATCATAGCACTGATAAAAATACCTTAGACAACATCAGTAGATATAACAGGGCGAAAGATAGATTGTGAATGAATTGGAACACTCAGTAAGATAAGGTACTGTTGGGCACACTCAAATTTTCTTCCTACAGGCAAAGAAATCAGTTGCAGCCTGACATTTAAAAGAGTTTTTTAGGACTGCAGGAGCAAAGCAATGTCCCATTTCAGTAACTTAAATAGGAAGAATATATTAAGTAGGTGATAATCATCAGAAAATGTAGTAGGATGTATGATGGATTCTACTATGACCAGAAAAATGGAATAGCTTTCAAACACTTAAAAATAGAAAAAACATATTGAGATGTGTTTTATGCTGATAAAGTAAGAAAGACCTGTACTTTACTTATATAAAAATATAACCTTATAGGTAATTAATATTTAGGAAAGGTTTGAGATTTTAAACTTAGTTATATGGGGTATATTTTTCTTATAAGATAGGAAATGTTCTTTGTTTTCTAATGGAAAAAGGATCTTGTTGCCTGAAAATTCTGGGTGCTATAAAATATATTACCCTATTTTTGCTCCTTGGGGTCACATTAAATATCTTAACTTCTGATGATTTCATGGCCTTAAGTTCAGAACTTCAGTAAGAAACCATATGTCGCTTCATTTCCAGGGAAAATTTGTGGCTGCTAAAAAAGATGTGATTCTTTGAAGCTGTTTGCAAATATGTGGGCTATAACTTGACATATTTACAGTGTCTAGCGTTCCAGAATCTTAGCTGAATCTTCTTAAAAGTGAGTGTGTCTGTGCATTTCTTTCATCACTGTATAATTGCATGGTCTATTTTCAGCAGGGGCATCATGCACCATGTAGACAGGCAGATCCATTTGTTACAGATACTTACATTTATAGACTAGAATTATGCAGTTGCTTAGTACTCTTTCCATACCTCTCCTACAATTTTCACAAGACTGCTACTTTCTACACAGTTTGATGGGAAAGGAGACTGTAGAAATTAGGAGTTTGCTAGAGAAAGAAGAAGCATCCAAACTAGTAATGTCATATCAAGCAAAGCCAATTAAAGTGGTATAAGTGACTCACTTGGAGAATCAGCAGACAGCTGAGTGTGTATTTGTATGTATTGTGTATGTTGGCCTGCCACTTAGCTTATGAATATTTAAAACCAGCCATATCTCACATCCAGCTGTTTATGCAGTCTGAGAGAAAATACAGAGTGAAGTTGAAGCAAAAAGATGAGAAAAGGTGCTGGGATTGTAATGCTCTGCAGACTGGTGTATTAGCTGACATTATTTTGCTGCTCAGAGACCTCACACTTCCATAGATCGTAGCTGAAACTAGCAGTGTTTGTTGTGATACTCAGGTGTTGCAGCCCAGATGGATCTCTACCTTGAATCATTGCCTTTGGTACATGTTTCCTGTCTCTTTTGAAAACTCTTGTGTTATCAGAGCAATGAAAAATATTTTGTAGCTGATGGTTTGCCATCTTTTTATTTCAGAGAAGAAAAATCTGGTCTTTCCTTCTGATGATAAATGTCTTAATTGATAATAATTATTTTAAGGCTACTCAGATTATGATCCTTTTCTGCTTTGTTTTTGCTCTGTGAGCCACATAGAAATAGTGTCACCTGAGTATAGTGTACTTGCTGTATTCACATAGTTGTACTCAGAGTACCAGAAAAGCCTGAGATGGATAATGTTTCCTTTGATCTAGTGAACTTACTGCAGGGCTGGAAGCCTAGTAACAGAATCAGGTTTAGAATTGATTGTTTAGATTCTCTCTTCATATATTAATTTCTTCATCTGAAAAAAATATTTTCAAGGAAGTGCTACATATGTTGCTACTGATAGTTGTAATTATTTATGATGCTACTATCACCTCTACCTTTCCTTTTTTTCCTTAATTGAATACTATTACTGTGCTATAATTTTCTTTTTTTAACATTATTTTTTTTAAAAAAGGAAGATTTGGTGAAACATTCAACATCTCTAGAAGCTATGTATCAGCTAGGCTGATGTATCATTCTGAGGATATACCAAAGAGTAGTCAGAAATTCAGTGATTGGTGTGGTGGAACAGTATTTATCGAATTAGATTCAACGATAAGGTTTTACCAGCATTATTTCAATGTTTTCCCTCAGACTGACCTGGTAGCAGGCCAGTTTTATTTTCTGCCCCTTATCCTCTTTTTGGCAAAGAAGAGCTGACCAAATTCATAAACCAAGATTTGCTTGTAGCAGTTTGGTACTAGCATAATAACTATGTCGCATGTTGATGAAATTTAGCTCAAAGGAAACAGCTGTTCATCTTTACGCTGCGTTCCTCCAAATAAGATACCTGCTAATTTATGTTTTCTCTTCTTTTTTTTTAAAATGAAGAGTTAGAAGTCCTTTTCTAGAAAAAAAATAGTTATTGTTTTAGAAAATAATTTCTCATGTACAGACAGGCAATAAAAATGTGAAGTTAATGTTAGAAACACTGATGTTAACAAAATATATTTAGGCTTCCTGACTTCTGATTTTGAAAGCTTGAAATTTTTTGCTAAACGTGTCACAGGATCAGATGATAGCAAGAAAAAGATTGCTTATATGTTTGTGTACGTACAAAATTGACCTTTGTGATGCAGCTTGACATCTAAACACTAAAAGCAGTCATTTGTTTTGACAGCAGAATTAATTGAGGCTAAAACAGTCGAAATTCCACTTGTATCAAGCTGTTCATTAGGAACTGCTGTCTGGCTTTAGTGCTGTCAGAAAAATAACCTGTTCTGCTGTGATTAAATAGCAGAATGATGGTCGGTCCACTGAATTTGAGAGAGAGGTTGAATAAACTTTCTACTGCGGAAACAATTCAGAAGTGACACGCTGCAAGGGGGGTCAGAATGTGCATTGATATCCAGCTGAGCTGTCAACTGGCACTGAGCCAGGCACGCAAAGCTTTGCCATTTGAGGCAGCATGTGAAGCATATGCAGTTTAAAAAAACTGTCCTCCTTTCATGCATGATTTACACTCAGAGACAAACTTTTGTTTTTGTTGAAAACAAGAATATGGCTTGTTACTGTCTTTATAACTACAAGTACAGATTAATGGAGTATTTTTAAAAGATTTTGTTTGAAACAGATATGTTAATGTTTATATGTGTGCATACATGTGTGTAAACTGATTCCTCAGGCTGCAGGGAAAGGCAGTTCTGGGGGCTGTTCTGAAGGTCTGAATGTTTTCAGTTACTGAGAATTACATGCAGTTAATACCAATATAGTGTTTCTTTCTGTCATGCATGCCCCCCTTAAGCTAGAAAGGAGACAGTTTTCAAAAGCAGATGCAAATGTAAGGCAGTTCTTATTTGATTTGTTGACTTCTTGATTTGTTTACCTTTTTAGCTCTCTGGGATTTTCCAGTTCATTGATACACTTACTGGGGGCACTTTTTCAGGGTATGACATAATATTATGTTTTCCTTACTAGTAATATTGGTTGACTTTTGCATTTGACTTGTTTATTTAAGAATCCAAACAGTAAAATCTTTTTTTTCCTCTCAGTTGAGGAAAGTGTAAATTATTTTATTGTTTTGACATTAGCAAAACATTGTCCCAATGTCTTCCTCACAGAGGTTTTATGTAAAAGTTATACAGACAGGCTAGATCTGCATCTAGGATTTTGTGGAGAGAGGTTTTGTCTGTTTGTTTTTTTTTTTTAAGTAGCAGATATAAGATAGTGGTTATATAGTTTCTGTGGTTGCCTTGAATGTACTCCTTGAAAGTACTGTTCCCACATATATGAGCTAAATATGTAGGAGATTCTGTAATATATGTACAGTGCAATTACATCTTCTTCATTTGTCTGTCAATAAGAACTGTATCTCCTTATTGCTAGCTATATACTCTGTTTTTAGTGGCATGAAAGCTCACATATTCACATGCCACTTGTAACAAGAGAAACATTACATGTAGTTACTGAACAGTGTAGGAGATGCATCCTGAGATGCAGACTCACTCACTGGTGCTTAATTTACACAAGTGTCACTTCTTGTAAATTACGAGATTAACTAACATAAAAATTTTCCATTTATACAATTACTTTTTCTGTTCCAGCAAACCAAAGCTGCTTTATTTTCAAGAGCCTAACTGACCCAATCCTGGTGTATTTGCTTTAGTGTCTTGTCAATTAGCAGCTGTCTCCCTCCATGTGTTTGTGAAAACATACTCCATTTGCCTTTTCTTCTTGTCCTTATCTGTCCTGTCTGGTAGAATACTGTGAGCATTCAAAAACTCAGTGCAGCTTGCAGTGATGCTTGGTGGGATTTTTTGTGTACAGTTAGAGGAGCTTACTGATTTTTTGATGCCTGTTTCCTTTGTAGAATACTACATTCTCATTAGCATCCTGATAGCTAGGTATATATTAAATGACTGAGATCCCACTACATCGTCATGTCTCTTTCTGTTACAAAGGCTAACCTTCATTTATGCACTGTATTTATTCATTTTTTTCTATTCTATGTGTCTACAGTATCAAATATATGCAAGTCCATGTAGAGGTATTTGAGGTTTTAAAGCCAGCATTACCACCGTATGGATTAATTTAGCAGGAGGCAGAGTCGGCTTTTGAAAGTTGCACTCTCCTTGCAACAGAATATTAAATGAGAGACCTTTGCAAGGATTGGACTAGATCTCAGTTATAACTTTTTATTTACTCCAAAAAATGTCTTGAAATGTCTTTTTGATTTTTACTGTACTCCTGTAGTCTTAGAATTTGTTTTTGTGTTCATATGAATGCTTGAGAATAGGCTTCCTTCTCAATTCACATTATTGTCTTGCTATGAGAAAAAGAGCAAAGGAGGTTTCGGTGCTTTGATTGCAGTACTGCCAAATAGCAGTGGTATCTGCATTATCACCTGCACTGCAGTATGGCAACATTTAGATGGTTCTTTCAGTGCATTAGGCTACCACGTGGCATGGACTCTAGAGTCTGCTTCAGGGAATGGCTTCAGTCCCCAACATCAGCACTACTTCTTAGATGTGAAGCAACTTCTGTTCTTTCTTTGAATGTTGCAATGGACAGTGAATCTGTTTACTTGCATCAAAAGCTTTAGCCATTGTAATCATCCAGATTTTGAACTGAAGTCCTTGTTACAAGTGTTAAGCCTTTGTCTACGCTACAGTCATTGGGCACAAGTCTGTTATGAAAACCTTTTACCTCACAGAGGTAATGCATCCACCTTAAAAACTTAATGTAGTTGTTACAAAAGTTACTGAGATACCAGGACATAAGTTTGCATGCTTTGACTTCCGTCTGTGTATTACATCTGTCTGGCAATCTCCATTAATGCCAATCCACTGGTAGTTCTTGACTATAGCAAGTAACGATTAAGAAATCAGAAAGATAGACATTACGGTGTTTCAGAGGAGAAAGCTTTTTGAGTTGGGGTTTTTTTAGAGGTTTGGGATTTTTTTGCAGTGCTAGTGCAGCTGTTTTTGTTTCCATGCTATACAAGGACGGTGGGTAATGCTGGAAAACTTAAGAAACTGTCTGAATTCCTTATTGATGCTATGCTCCCATAACAGTATGTGTGCCTAAGGCTTTCTGGCTGACTAGGAGACTGCAGCTGGTTATAGCAGAGGACAGTGTGGTGACAACACACCGTTCTGGCTGGACAACAGTACTATCCCCTCTTTGGATGCAAAGATGTCTACAGGAGATTCCAGCTGTTAGGCAGGCTACTGAAAGCTTCTCACAGCTATCCTGTTTTCTAAATCAGTACACTACAGAGTGTCACAGGAAATGTCTATTTCTGACATGTTACTTTGGTTTAAAAATACTATGCCTAAGGCAAAATATGGTACTCTTAATGGCATACATATAGGAAGCAGAACTGTTGGGAGGTGTGATGTTACAGAACAAAACTCAGAAAATTTAAAACTGTTACAAATTTCACTCTGCTCCGTTCAAAAGGGCAAACTGTATGCACAGAAGCACAGAATATTCTTGAATGGCCCATTCAGGGATTGAGCCCACAACCTCGGTGTTCTTAGCACCATGCCCTAACCAACTGAGCTAATTAGGGACAGCCACTGACATGGATTTCTGAAATTCCAAAGGAAAAATGGCCCTGTACAAATTTGAGTAGGAAAGGTAAGTTAGGATCAAAATAGATTTTTGCATTGTAGCTGGTTCACACAATATCCATGTGTTTCTGTAGTAAGGACAAATGTGTCTGCCAATAAAAATTCTTACAAGCTGTAAAAAGCCCACTTTTAAAGGCAAGTGTTTTAGGCAAGCATAATGGAAAAAAATAGAGGAACTTGGATGTCTTGTTAAAGAAAATCTTTCCTTTCTGCTTATTTTAGAAGTGGAAGTTAAGATACTGATCTGAAATATGGATGAGCTATACTTGGGCCTTCATTATTTCTTTTAATCATTAGGGTAAAAGTCTTAAAATTCAGGGGATCACTCTTAGTAGCTGGAAAGGGTAAGGAAAAAGGTGGAATTCTGTAAAAGCCTGAGTATTTTATTCCTCTGAAAATACGTTTAGTCTCAATGTATACAGGTTCCTTTTTTTTGTTTTGGGGATGAGTGTTTGTGGTTGTTTTGGCTTTTAAAACTTTTTTCCTAGCAAAATGAGAATATGTATAGAAGCAAGAAACAGAATTAGTTGACTCATTAGCAAAGGGATGAAAAATGTGTTGTCTGAAATATAGTTCTGGAGAAGTAATGGTTGTGTTCTTCAGCTTCTACATTTAATGACATTTTAATGAACGTCTTAGTATCCTTTGAACAATAGAGTTTAACTTTGTAAAATAAAATGTTGATTAAATCAGTATGGAGATGTAGACATGTATAGTTCTAAAAATCAGTTTTCCTGGATTTTTTTTCCTGTCCTTCTGTTTTGCAAAATATAGAGGTTTGCTTCTTTTTGGAGCATGCTGACTTTGTTTTACTGTAAATTTAGTGGAGAGCAAAGGAGAAAGGATTGGAAGACCAGCTTAAAATGCGCATGTATTTATGGTGTCACAGATTGAGAGAGCTGTTAGGAATTTGCATCTTGTCTTTCTATATTGTGTAGTTAGACTTGTATTTGAAGTCATTTACTAATTGAAATTTGAAGGGTTGTTAAGACTGCCACTTGAGATTTGTCTTTTAATACTCGGCTTTCAAGAGATCATTTGGAGGCCAAACAATGACATTGTGATAAATGAGATATTGATAGGTTCTAGTCCAAAATTCTCATCCTACTGTTTTACGAACATTTAGATTTGTTTTACAGATTGGGAAAATTTGCAGACTCAGTCTAAATTACAATAAATGTAAATCAATACTTTGAGCATGCCATAATTTAAAAAAAAAGAAGTCCTTAGAAGTACTTTTTTTCCCTCTGTCTTATCTGCAATGTATATGTATATGAACTTCTGTGCACGTTATCAAAATGTTTGCAGAAAGGTAAGTAAAAACTCCTGTGGCACAGTGATAGCATGTTTTAGTTTTTCTTCTGTGAATACAGCTAAAAATTAATCAAACATGGGCTGGAAGAAAGGGTGCCTGCCTGCATGTGCTCTCTGTGTTCATTGAAATTCTATAAGTGCTGGTATGATTCTGCCATTCCCTGAACAAGGTCCTACAGAAACTCATTCTGTTTTCTCTACACTTGCTCCCTAAAACGGCTCATAGTGGAATTGAATAAATTCTAGACCTGGCCAGATTG
>WEKY01029136.1:1938-14034 GCA_013390045.1 Picathartes gymnocephalus | reverse complement strand
ACAACCCAACCCCCAACATATGTATATACATAATTTGGAAAAAAATTAAAATTATTTTTTCATAGAGTATGCCCAATATACCATTGGAAGTAGGCACTGAAAAGGAAAGCACAAAATATTTTTGCTTTGCAATGTTCCAATTTTCAGTTTAAAAACTTTTTATTTGCCTTGTGATATGGTTGAAACTTGAGTTAAAAGGGTTCATAAAACTTCCACGGTATAATATTTTTCAGCATTTTCATAAAGAGGAGAATAATATCAAATTACAGATGATAATATGTATGATAAAAAAGTATTTTAACACACTTCTGTGCTGCCTAAATGTTCAAATTTATTTTCTGTTATATTTTGTTAAGTTTAGCTGTGTTTTGAGATGGACTTACAAAGTCTCAGGGATTTATTTTTTCCAAAGAAGATTTATTTTTCTTTCTCTGCATATCTACAATTATTACGATGCTGTCTGATGAATTTTCATAGACTGACACTGGCTTGGTTGAATGTGTTGGAGGGAAAGTCATGAGATGTTTTTCCTTTATACCTGATCACCTGAAGTAATCGCCTGTAATTATGATGCTGAACCAAAAGCAAAAAGAAGTTTCGGTGCCTCCCCTAGGTAAAGATGGCTACCTATTCTTTGGTCTTCTCCAGCCTGATAGAAAAATAATCACACAATGGATTTGTGTCTAAAGACACAGTAACTTAAAAATTTCTAATGTTTTGTCCATTTTTTACTTTGCTGGTTTATGTAATTTTGTGGGTCCAAGTCTTCAGGGAGATGACAAAGTTCCCTCCATCAGTTAGGATTTTATGTTTCCCATTGGACAAGGAATGTCCTTTTAAAAAATACTAATTGGTTGCACAGCATTTATTGTCCACTTACCATGTGGGCTCACTTCTCAAAACCACAGGACATTTAGTTTTGGGGGCTTTGTATAACCAAGTAATCAGTACTGCTTTTATAAAAGGGCATCAGGCTTCACTCTAACTGAATTATGTCCGGCTGATTAAAAGAGGTTTTGTGCCTCTGGTTTCTTTAGATAAACCTTTTGCCCAACATGTAGGGTGGATAGCGATACACAGAGCATGCCACACAAAGATGGATCTTATCAGTTGATGTAACAACTCTGTTTTGTGTGAAAGCAGATCATTTTCCTAGTGCGGAGACTCTTATCAGAAGAAAAAACTGGCCTGTTCGTTGCAAAGATCAGAGAAGTCTTCTGTGGGTTAGTGATGATCTTGATTCGCCTGTCACCAAGATGGTGTTCAAGCCTCAGGTTGTAAGGTGAACATGAAATATTGCTTTAGAGTGGAACTAAAGGCCTCAGCAGGTCTTCCTAATTCTGTCATTGTCTTGTTTGTTCTCAGTGCACAGGCTAGGCACACCCAAACCCTGAGAAGAAAGATGTTAGCCTCTTCTTGCAGCACAACATCAAAGTGCCCAACAACATGAACATTTCAGCGTTCCTCCGTTATCTTTAAAAGGGCTTTATTATATATTTTGTATGCAACTTCACAAAGTGAAGATTTCTGTGTGGCACCAAGTTCAGCTGTGTAGGACTGCAGAGAGAATGTGGTTTCTGGAGACTCAGAGGACTCTGCTGTTCACAGTACAGGTGTAATTAGCAAGATGAGCAGACGGTTGTCCCCTCTAAGCCTGGCCACAAGCAGCATCTGTGGCCCAGGGTCTGCCCAGGGGCATCACCAGAACGTGCTGGGCAGATAGGAAGGATCTGGCTGTGGGAGAGATTTTGGACTGATGTGGTTTGATTGTGCTTATAGACCTCTCTCCTCTTCCAATACAACTCTGTTTTCCAGGCCCTACATCTGAATCCTTAACATGGTCATGCTGCCCTGGTACATGCAGATTTTTGCAAAGTAAGTCATGTTTCTCCTTTTTTAGAATGAGAAGTGCCTGTGAAGAACACACTGAAACCTAATGTTAGAAGCAGCAATAGACCTGACTTTGATAAATTGATTTGTTCCTAAAGATTGCATAGGAACTGCATTATATATGGTTGCTTATATTCTCCCTGAAATGTTAAAAGGCAAGGAAATATTCCCTTACTAGAGTTGCGATGTTTTTATGAATGATTATTTTTTTTTAAACAAAGATGCTTGTGTGAATTCTAATATATAACATATAGTTAAATATTAGGAGTACAGAGTGAAGAATATTTGTTGGCCCAGAGGAAAAATGTGAATGCAATGGAAAACTGACAAAACTTCTCACTTATTTTTCGATATTTCATACTTCAATATTTTGCACAAACTCTTTTATTGCCAATCACGATTTCATATAATTTTAAATAATGAATATGTGTTCCTGTGAATTTTTGTAATAAACATTTGCAGTGTGAAAGTTAGGGGTTGATCCGTTGCCTGATTTTAATTTAAAAAACAATAAATATTTTTGACCAACATTAACTGAGATAGGCTTAACTAATATATTTAGAATTTGAGTGAAAGTGGGTAAGAGACCATGAGGCTATGCCTACACAGTCAAACCTTTCCTGATTTCTTTGAGTAATTAATATATTGAAATACATTTCCTGATAAGTTACAAACAGAAAAAAAGCTAAATTATTAATTGTTGGTGTGTATATCTAGTAATCCTTCGGTTGTTCAGTAAATAAACACAGGAAGAACTTGCTGTTTTTGCAATATATTGGTATATTTTGCTTTATAGTAATGTATATAATAAAATAAATTATGAACACCACAATAATATGCATATTATTATATTTTATTATGGCTCACATACATTATTACTTAAGTGAGTAATTTCTGAGATGTGATTTTTAAAAGTCTTATTATTTAAATTAAATGTATAGGTTGATAACAAAAATAAATTAACACAGGGATTCAGAATGTTTTGGTGGGAAGGGGGACAAAGAACTCACGACACAGAACCTCCAGATCTAGATTTTTGCAATTAATATCATTTGGAGCCAAATGCTATATGTGATTTTCTCTGAGAAATTCAAAGCACACTAGCAGCACTCATGATACAAAAAATAAAAGCTTAATAAATGTTTATTACAGAGAGTATGCACAAGTGGGTAAAACTACAGAGTGATTAATAATTAAGACGGTTTGCTAAATATGTCTTCTTAATTTAGTCAAGTGGGTTTCACATTCAAAACATTTGCTATGAGAAAAGGAAAATTGAAGTTCAGCATAAGTGGGACAGTAATTCTGCAAGCAATGAATGGCTGCTTGCAAGCTGAATAGTTAACAGCTTCTGCAATTAGATCAGTGTGTATCTGAAGTATCTGGAACCATGCACTGCTACAAAATTATTAAAATGTCTTTTATTGAACTGTAGGTTATATGAAAGCAATGGGTATTTATCTATATGATCAATATTACCTGGAGAGTTCTTCTTTCAAAGCAGAGTGAGTGCTTTTTAAAATTAATTTATTTAAAATACACAGATCTGATTACTGACTTATCACATTGTTCGAGTGGACCAGATAGACATGGGAAAGAAGGGACCAAGGATGTTAATACAGACAGGCTTTGAAATCAAAAGAGGTTTGGAGAAGGGTGAAAGAAAACAATAGTTCACTTTCTTTCCAAATTAAGAGAGAGTGGTCTCTGAATAATTTTAGAAGGACATAGTTAAAGCAAGCCCTTATTTTTCACGCTGTGTAAGCTGGATTGCCAAGAGGGCAATGCAGAGTCCAGGTGAATGATCTAAGAGAGGACAGATTCGGAATTGCTTGTAAAATATGACACTAAGTATGAGAATCTAGAGAGAAAAAAGTGAGAGAAGGAAAACTCCAAGAAGATGGTCCAGGTAGACATGTCATAATTGTTTCCTTGAGCCATCCATCCCTTGATGGTCATTGCAGGGGACCTACTGCTTTCATGGATAGACCAGAGCTGTAGACAAGCACTGGTAATAGAAAATCCTGAGATCTGAATGGATGGCATGAGTGCTATCACTTTGGATAAATCTGGATGTTATTTGGCATCGTGTGAAGTGATGGGCCTCTGAGCATGCAAAAAAATACTAGTGTCTATACAAGTAATTTAATTGCACATAGAGAATATCTGGGATTACAAAATATCTCAGAAATTTTTACTTCTCTCTTGCAATTACAATGAATGTTGACTATTCAGCTTGTAAAAACCCCAGTCTTTCAATGATCTAATAATGTAAATTAAAAAAAAAAAGATCTGTGTTTTAATAGATTATTAGAAGTAACCACTGCTATGTTCGATGATAAATGCACTAAAGCAGAACTTTCTGTGGTGTCTTCCCTGTTGGTAGTCAGTGTGTGCCAGGCACTATTCCAGTGCTCAGAGTATATGTGCAATTTCAATTGATTATTCCTTGGCAACTGCACTGTGATGCTCATGCGGGGTGTTGCTGATGAGAACCATAACATATGTTTCATGGAAGAAGCAGGTTGTGTTCTGACACTTAACCAGAGACATGCAAGTGAGCGTGTTTTATACTACAACTATAGAACACATAATTTTGATTTATTTTAATACTGGACCTTTAACCAAAAGAGTTAAATATTTATGGTTTCATAAAATACATTCTGAAAAGCCATGCAGTTGATAATGCATACTTTGGGCTTTCATTGCTGCTTTTTTTATCCATTTTTAAAAATAGTATTTTCGATTTCCTCTTTAACTCCCTCAGCATTTCCACATTTTCTAAGCTGTAAAATCAGAACAAGATCTTTAGAGATATTCTTGGTATGAAAATGAGACAAAAAAGACATATTCAGAAAGTTGCTTGCTTACTTTTGTCTCTTTCTTTTCCTTTTCTTATGTTTCTAGCAGGGAAAGGGAAAAGAGGTGGTCCCAGTTTAATGCCGTTGAGAAGGTCTCACTGGGTTCATCCTTTTATACTTTCTCTTTTTCAAATAAGAAAATTATTTATTTATTTATTTATTTCCATGGAGGAATGAGAGCAGACATGGAAAGAACAGCTAACAGCAGTACTTGAACAATGAAGGAAAAAAGGAGTTAGTGACAAATATACAGGATTTATGATTTATTCAGCCAGAACTTCTGAAAAGCTCGTATATTATTGGAGCATCAAATCTAGTGGTTTCAGGAGCTCGGTTTTTTGGGTGTTGAGTGTCTGTGAAAAACATGGTGTTCAGAGGCATCCTGGAGGTGCTAAGCTAGGAGTGTTTGTGAATGCAGGGACTGTGACTTTGGTGCCCATGAAGAAGCTAAACTGTCTTGACAGTCCTGTCCCTGGTGTGCAAAGGCACACAGTGTGGCTGGTGCTGGTGTCAGGAACTATATGGGGAAGGGACGGTGGAGAAAATATTCCATGAGGCTTGGAAAATGTATGTATTGCTGAAATCAAAACTTTTGTTTGTATTATTATTTAGTGACTTCTTATAAGGCTTAAGTTTTGTTTAGAATAAAAAAAACAAAGAATCTTTTCTACCAAAAACGAGCAGCCTGTTCTTCATTAGCAATCAGGCAAAATAATATTAACATCCAGACACCCAGGGGCTGGTTTTGTTCAGCTTTCTGTGGGCAGGAAAAGACCTCTAAAATCATAGTATAATGCTGTCAAAACAAAAGAAAACTGAGAAAAAGGGCCCTTGAATCAACAAGAGTTTTTAGAAGTAGTGCAGAGACTGCTGACATTTATTCCAGCCTCCCAACACTTCAGCATGATGCACCCTGTCCTATGGCTTGTGGATGGTACTCTCCTGCACACCATTATGGAAGGCAGGACAAGAAACAGGTGCTTTTTTAGCATCTTACATAATTTTAAATAGCATATACAAATAAGGAAATGTAAGTGTCTTAGGAAAAATAGGTTCATAAATCAAATATGGCTTGAAAAATTATTGTGTTGTAATGCATCTTTGTGGCAGTGCTGAAGTTTCACAGTCAGCTATAGAAGGATGCCCAACATGGATCTAGCAAAGAACGTCTCTCTTTACCACCCTCATTTGCAATGCCTTAAAACAGTACTTTCAGCTCTTTGCAGAAATGGATGCAGACTAAGGAATATATTAATCAGGAAGTTAAATGATTCTCCTTTCAACCTGACAATCATTTTAGTAGAACATCTGTTTGGTTTTATTGTACTTCTGACATTTTTGGCTGACATTTTCTTGGTTTTCTGTAATTTAAATGTGAAAATTAGTTAGCAAGTAAAAAATTAACTATAACAATTCATATTGATTCAAAACTTATAATATTTTTTCTGAGTTTTTTATTACTTTCTAGCAAGTGATTAGATTTAATAGATTTTGTGCAACCATATATATAAACCCTGTTATACTTTCTAAGAAAACCATTGCAAAATTAGGAATGTAATTTAGTTCTGCTTTGGATAAGTATTGTCACAGTAGAAGGTGTTGCCATAGCAGTTTAAGAGGTTAATATTTGAATGGAATAGTGGCATCTTTTATTAGTCTTATTTTTATAGGTGAAAGAGTTGGAAAAGCTTTCAGGTTAATAGAAATCTTCCTATGTGACTGAATATACATTTATTCTAACAAATTACTTAATGTAATGAAGAAGACCAGTGTCCTTTTGGACAGATCCTGTCTACTAGTCTATTAAGGTAATTTAGTTATTTTCCTTTACTTGCTGTTTCTCACCAAAGGAAACTGAGCTACTATGTAGTTGTTATGGATTAACAAATCCTTAACAGGTAGAAAAAGAGGGTAGGAGTACATGATAATTTTTAAGTCGTAAGAATAAGAAAATTACCAATTTTGACAGCTGAACTATGCATATGTCATATTTTTCATGAAATGAAAAGGAATGAAAATTGACTTGACAAGGGTTTTAAATACTATAATATTATTTGGGATAATCTAATCTGATCCTGATCTGGAGAGTTGCAGCGTCTAGCCAGAGTGACTGAGTGATTAAAGTGAGAGGTGAAATTAAATGATAGTAAATGCAAAATAATGTACATAGAAGAAGCAAAAAATTCACATATTCAGAGATTGTTTTTCAGGAAAATATTTTTTACTGACTGTAATCTCTGAAAATATTATGCCAGTATTCAGCAATGATTCTACATGTGCACTAGGATACTTTCAGGAGAGCAACAGTGAATAAATAGAAAACATACTTGTGTGTATTGCAATTCAGATCAGGAAATACGAGAACCTCTTTGTGCTGGAAAGTAATAAAAAGTAACTCAAATTTCTGTCTAAATGTGGGGTGGTTTTTGGGGGTTTTTGTTGTTGTTTGTTTTTGTTTTTGTTTTCGATTTTCTGGTCATCCTCCATTCACTACTGCAAGACAGAGTATTTTAGGTTAAAGAAATGTGTGGCCTGTCTCATTGCAGAAGTTCTTACATTATTTAAAATTCATCATTTTAAAAAGAGATTTTTAAAAAAAGAGTTGGACTAGATTCTTGCACAATCATGGACACAGTTCCTCTCAAGCCTGTAGAAGCAAGGTGATTTACATCAATTGAAAATTTCTCCCTCCACCCTTTACCTTGGAGATTACTTTTGGACATTTGTCAGCTATTGTAACTTAATTTGCTCATTATGAATTCTGGTTTATGGATTTACTAAATTCACTCCTCTATTTCCCCTGTGGTTATAGCTCCTCTGTTCTCTAATAAGCACAAACAATTTTCTTTGTAAACAATTTTCCAGTAAAGTCTGCTCAAAGGTATCGGAGGAATATCTCAGACATAAATTGCTCTTTTTCACAGGCACTGAGTAGATAAAGTACTTAAGGAACTCCAAAAGACAGTTCTGACACTGCCAGTCCTATTTATAGTTAGACTGCTTGGAAAAGACACACTGAAATCAGGAGATTTTCTGAAGTGTTAATTTAAGAATTGCTATTACTCATGATGGTTTTGGTTTTTTTTTCCTCCCTAATCATAGGACATATATGTCTGACTAGTTCACTGGGGAGAAGGACTGTGGGCGAGATTAGGCCAAACAACTGAGTTCTGACTTTTGGGGTTATGGAGCGTGAAGACCAGGATACAACTTTGGAAAGGCACAGATGTGCATTTATCACGTATAATCTATTTAACCGGTCACTCCGAATTTGCTGAAGAATTGTTCTCTTCATGCTATCACTTTCCTTCTGACAATAAAATATGTCAAGATGTGCTGCCATGTTATACCTGCTTATTTGAAAAGTATTAATCTTTTCACAGATCTTCCTAAAGAATTTCATGTATTCTCAGAACTTCTATGTAACTTAATCATAGTTCTAACTCATATAGTCTCATAGAAGGAAGTTTCTGATTAAACTGATTTTGCATCAGTGATACTAATGAAGAACAAGATTTTCCACCTTATATATAGCTCTATACAGATAGCATTTAACATCGTCCTTCAGCATATCCTGCTCTTTTCCTCCTCTGCATGCTCTGTTAGGTCTTGTTTGTAATTATTTTTTCGACTGTGTTAGAGCTGACCAGCTTCCTGGGTGATACAGCTGGGTAAGGCAAATTGAGTGAAAGCTGAGATTTAAGCATAGCTCGATCTTGTCACCTTTTCCATGCCTTAGTGTGATCCCCTGCCTCCTTTCATCCTTTATGTATCTGGGAGGTACAGCTGCTGCATGACTCCTACTACTGAATAGGGCACGATAATTTTCTACCCCTTCATGAGCTCATGCAACCATCACTTTAAAACCACTTGGAAATGCATGTGACAGGAAAGTGCATTATATTTTCATGAGTATTTCACTGGAAAAACTGATTCTTGGAGAGTTTAAATGACAGAGGTTCACCAACAGAGAGGAAATGCCAAAGCGGATGTTTTCAAACTTAAAAAACACATTAAAGATTCAGATTACTGAAACATGGTCATCAATATGTGTGATGTCATATGGTCTGTATGTAATTTCTAAATTTTTTGAAAATACTGGTGAAGGAATCTTGCTTTCCTTTTTTTTTTTTTTTCCATATCTTTTGTGCACCTCTTATCTGTTTGTCCCTGGACCTCAACATCAATAACATCAAAAATATTGTTTCTACAATGCTTATGCATTAATGAAACTCAGGAATCCAGGAATTTCATTAAATACTAATGCAGGTCAGTGACTTCAAGCAGAATCTAGCTTGGGGATAGGTGTGTGATATAATTTTTACTTTGACTTTGACGAAACAGTGTAATGGCACAGCATTGTTACCATTGTCTTTTCCTAATCTGCAGCAGGCAAATGGTACCAGCAGATACCATTTTGTTCATTAAAGGGCAATTATTCAAATCAGAAAATCTGTCTCTTGTGCTTTTAGAATGCCCCAGAGTGGAAATTCCTGATGAGAATTGTACAGATGCTCAATGAGAGGAAAATCAGAAACATAGTACATATTTTTGGAACTAGGCCAAACTATTTATGTTCTTCTGAACTGGGGCTGAGATTACTGGTGCTGTTGTACAAGTATTCACTCAGAGGGTGGTTTATATGTAATATATGGCATAATTTCTAGGCTATTGCTGCCAACTGGGGAGTCTTCCAAAGAGTTATATCTCAAATACTGAATTGCATTTGAATAGGATGCATTTCCCTGTTATTTCCCAATACATCCATATTCCATCTTGCCTTTTTAATTAGTGAATATATTGACTGTATATGTGTTATTATAATTGCCTATGCCAGTCTCCATGCTTTTAATTGTGGATAAATTATTTCCATCTTCTCTCCCTAATTGTAGAAGTCTATGTTTATTGCAATTACTACTGACTGCTGGAAAATGGTCTGCCTAATTC
Organism: Picathartes gymnocephalus; assembly: GCA_013390045.1. NCBI lineage: Eukaryota > Metazoa > Chordata > Aves > Passeriformes > Picathartidae > Picathartes > Picathartes gymnocephalus. Next base: position 4,336 of record WEKY01029136.1, on the reverse strand, counting down.
TGAGTCTTAGCCTCTCTCATATATGTGGTTGTGATACTGCTTGTTAGATACACCCTGTATTTTCCACCTTATCGCTGCCTCACTTAGATTTTGATCTTTTTGTTAATGTCTGTTGTGGCAGTAACAAGCTTCAAGATTCCTGGGGTATGAAAATAATGGGTACTATACAATTCCTGGGTGCTATAAAAATACAAATATCCCTGGATAAAATACTTTTAATTATCCACATATCTAGATTGGCTTCTGATACAACATGAAGTACAAAGGACATTATCGGTAATGGTGTGTTTGTCTCATCATCTAACATCATCAAACACTAATATGTTTAATAGTAATTAATTTAGTATTTATGGCCATAAAATAAAACACAAGAAGTTTCACCTCAAGACGAGGAAGAAGAGCACTGGAACAGGCTGCCTAGGGAGATCATGGATTCTCCCTCTCTGGAGACATTCAAAACCCACCTGGATGTGTTCCTGTGTAAGCTGTTCCAGGTGACTTCTTTGGCAGGAGCAGTGGTTTGGATGATCTCCTGAGGCTCCTTCCAACATCAACAGATCTGTGATACTGCGAATTAAACTCACAGTGTCTTCTGAAAGAAATTTAATATAATTAAGCACCCATTTTATAAAAGACAGTGCTAGGAAGATGGTGTTTCTGCTACTTTTGAAGATGGAAAAACTAAGGAAAACTCTTATTTGTCTAAATGTCATGAGTTCCACAGTGGAAAATGACAAACCAGTGTCCATCAGGGTTCTCTTACTGATCTGTACTTCTATATTTTACTCCTATTTTTCAGGTACAGCCTGATTGTATTTTTTAAACTGGACATTTATGAATGTTTTGTCCTCTGCTCCACATTTAAATTGCCAGAATGGATCAAAAAAAGCTTGTTACTGTTTTCATACTGAGATTATATTGTTCAGAGCTAGAAACTGGCTGTGTATCAGATTAAAATGTCAGCATTCTGATATTATTCCTGTTATTTCCCACTACTTTTGTAAACATTTTTCCTATGAGTTTTTCCAGTGTAAAAGGTAAATTCACAGAAAGAATGAGTAACACTTTTTTTTTTTAAATACTTTAGCTCCTTTGTGCTAAAAAATAAATCTCAGTATAATATAAAATCTTCTTTTCCTCTTTTGTCATTGTCACGCGTGGCAGTTAATGTGGCAATTGGAAAAAAGTTATTGCTTACAAACAGATCCAAATTGTAACAGGCAAATGATGCAATCAGTACCTAATTTTTATTTCTCAATTAATGTGCTCTTTATTTTCTTGGTCTGGACAATTCAAGTACGACTATTATATGTTTCATAGTGGCTCGTAATTTAGGGCTTATAACCTTTTGTTAAAAGTTTTAGCTTCAAATGGATTATAATTACTCATGTAATTGTGGAATTAAATAAAAGTTGGATAACATCTCAGTCCTTTTTCACCACCTGACCTTGCGGGAAGTGAGAGAGTAATGATATCAAATAAGTAACCTGTTCTTTTATTGCACTTGAATATATCTTCTTTATACCTTAAAAGCTGTAAAAGATGAATAAACAACCACAGTCAAAAGAACACCTTGGAAAAATATAAGACTTAAAAAAATTGGTAAAGAAAGTGGAGGTAAATTGGTAAAGAAAGCTGGCAGGACTTTATTTTGGTCTTGAAAATTTTGTCCTTAGTGGATAAGCCATACAAATAAAAAAAATTAAACAAAGATATATTTGTTTTTCTGTATATATTTCTTGACTTTTGAAAAAAACCAAAATAACCCTTTTTATATTATTTTAAGAATATTTGCTTTGAAAATACAACATTCACTGACAATCACAAACCATCTTTATATGTGAAAAAATATTTTAAAAATGAATCATTATATTATTTTGATTTATATGTTAACGTATTTAGATATCTTATATAGAAAGGAATATTTGAGGCATTATATGACTTTTTACTCTCACTGATGAATTTTTGGTCATCAGAAATGGAAATAAGTCCAACATCTTGAATAAATAGCTTTAATGAAGAACTGAAATACTAAATCATTTGAGAAAGCAGAATAGACAGTGTTTGGCATAAAGAAAAGTCATTAACAAGGGTTTCCTTTTCCAGTGGCTATTCAGTCATATGAAGAGATTGAATTTGCTAAAAATTTCATGGCCAGATTTTTAGTTGTTCAGAATTTAGGGTAATTTCTCTCAGTAATCTTTCTTAGCCATCCATAAGTGTGCAGATCCACAATTTCCATAAAATATATGATTGAAATAGTTAGCCATATATAGTTAGCTTTAAGCAGAAAGTTACACTAATACTAAGTAGTTTTCTAATACTTTAGCTATCTCTGAACAAACCTCAATTATTGTTTCTGTGAGCTCAGCATCTTCAGGGAGGTATCACAGATTTA
>WEKY01029065.1:0-12845 GCA_013390045.1 Picathartes gymnocephalus | reverse complement strand
GCTATCATTTAATGTAGCATATGGCTAACAGAATTGGAGTAAAATGCTAATTTTCCCTCTGTTGGCTTTTGCAGAATCACAGAGACTGCAATGACCTATATTTAGGGAACACAAGGAGTCAAAGTCATTGGTGGTGTTTGCCTTCTTTTATGAAACAAAATAAAATCAGAGCTGCAAGTGATATGGGAAAATGGGTGGAGGGAGAAAAACTAGTGCTTTTCAATTTTTCAAATCTGCATTTTAAACAACTAGTGTTATTGTCATTATATGATAAATTTCATCTGTCTAGATTACAAAAATTATTTTTTTTTAAATAAGAGGAATGACAACAAACTGAGGTAGTTCTGTTCTTAAGTGCATTATATAGATATTTCTTTGGTTCTATTGCCCTCCTGTTTTTTGAGATTTCACTTCAGGTTTTTCAATTAAAGATGTACATTGATTGCAAGCTAAATTTACTTTAACATGATGCCTTTCATCTGACTTTATGATAAGTATCGATTTTTATTTAACATCTACTGTCTGGTTTCAGTAAAACTAATAATGAATGTTGTTGATGCATGCTATTTATATTAGACCTGATTTTTATAGCTTGGAGACTTTGTTGAAGACATGTGCTATGTTAATAAAAATTTGAACTTGCTCATCCAGTTCAGTTGTCAGGTATGGAAATGTTCCTGTTGTTGCCAGAGCAACTTAAAGATTACAGCTTTACACTGGAGGGTGCAGGTATTTCAAAAAGAAAGTGTCTGTTTATCTGCTGCTTGACTTTTTAAAGCGGCGTATTAGTCCTCTGAATTTTATTTATTTATTATTTTCTTTTGCTATAGCAAAGTCATAGGCACCCTATTGAGCAGGTAGATCATGTGGATATGTGCCGCTCCCTTCAGGGATGTTCTCTACTTTACAAGCCTCATTTCTCCACATCTATATTGTGCCATAAGAGTTGCACATACCCACGTTGTCTACCAGCTCGATACATTTCAGCCTGAATTTGTGGCCATCTGGATGCTTGGAGGAAAATCTGAAATAAGCAACAACTTCTGTATTTTTGGGTTTTTTTTTTTCCCAGACACACACAGCTGATCTAGAAAAATTCTACTCTGTTTTCCCTTCTATGGCATCTCATGACTAGAGCCAAACACAGTAAAGGACCAGGGATCATCCACAGAAGAGAAGGTTCTTACAGTGTCTGCTCCAGGACAGAGAGGTAAACTTTTTCAGTCATGATGCTCACAAAGGAAATGTAAGGAATAACATCTCAAGAGATCTCTTGGATTTGGATTCTCTCAAACCCTAGAGATAAGATGCCATGATTAAATGATTTGACCAAATAGAATTTCTGTCTATTCTATCCTATAGAAATCATGTTACAAAAGCATTCTGTAGCAGTGCTCTCAGGTTTCTTTGTCCAGAAGGCCCACATAAATTCACGGGAGTCTAAATCAGGCTTTCAGTACTCTAGTGTGAATCACAAAATTTCATTGAAATATCAGTCCAATTACAAATAATACCTACTGTAAACTCATGAACTGCTCATAAACTAAGTTTTGCAAAAAAATCTTAAGCCATTTTTATCTCTTGTGGACAAATATCATATAAGACATGTTGGTTGAGTGTTCACATATATTATACATAAATTATTATTTGGTAATCATTTGTTTGAACTATGATTAGGCACAGTTTATACTATTTGCCTGTCCTAATAAGAGAATGCAATTTATTAGACCAGATACCAGAGAATGACTGCATTTGAACATATGAATTTTCATATATTTCATATTAGTAAAAGCTATTAATGAAAAATTACTGATGATTTCATATTTTACCAAAGAAATGCCATATTTAAGCTACATCCTTGGAAATGATGACTCAAAAATAAGAAAAAAAATTAATTTTGTTGAAAATTTATTTTTGTTAAAAATTCATCATAAACTATATCAGAATATTTGGTTGACTATAAATATTGATAAAATTATCCCATTAATCTATGGCTAATTTTATAAATCTGTAAGCTTCATGAAATTGTATTGCTAACAAAGTGGATATTGCTTTAGGAAAAAAAGAGACTCCAATAAAAATCTACCTGATGATATAATGAATTTCTTTGAAAGACAAAGCTGAGTTTGATCTATCTAGACTATACTTAAATCTCTTTTAAGATGATTGACCTAATGGACACTATTTTCACTATTTTATTCATCTTAGAGAACTGTTCTTTATTTTGAAGTCCTTCTCTGTTTAGAATACAGACTCTTAGAGGTCACTTATGATGAAAGAATCTTTGAACATACACTATTCACAGACACAGAAAGATTAGAACTGTCATTTCTAGAGGAATATATTGACAGAAGATTGCTATTTTTTAGTTTAATTTTGTTTTGAGAAACTGTTTAATACACCACTGTCTATCAACTGAATATAGAGGGCCTAAATATGAAAGATAATTTGAAAGCACTCGATGTCAGTGTTATGTCACCAGTTACGGTATATTGAAAGCATTCTGAATGACATATGTTCACATATTTTCAACAAAGATACTGCAAACAGTATCTGATGTATCTGATGTGCTGTTTTTATCTGTATTTTCTTAGAAAACAAGTTCATGTGATGATCGTGTAATGCCTTCGTGTGCTTACATGTGCCTGTCTGTCCCACTGTATGTCATTTCTGAAAAATGTTTTTGAGCTCATTGGCAGACTTGAATCAACAAAGAAAAAAACACATTAATATAATGAAGTTTCCTGAAGTTTTGTGAAAATAAGCAGTGGAGGAAATAAAAGGAAATCATGAGTTCTACAGCTTTCTATTAAACCACAGAGAGCATATATTTATAAATGTCCAGTCACTGAATAGAACAACCCTCAATGCTTGTAGGTCACAAATCTGAAAAAAACCAACAAGCACTTCATTTGTACCATGCCCACAAAGCAATTTTTTATAGATTTTGTGAACACTGTTCTATGAGGAATACTACATTTGTAATACTCTTGTGACTATAGCATGTTTAATGCTTCATTGTCAGTTTTCCAATAAAAAAAAATATGTGAAGTAAAAGTATGCATATATGAGAATAATTTATATAGATGTAGCTGTGTGCATGCACATGTCAATACAAAACTTGAAGCTGAATTTTTTATGACTTCCAAATTGGATTCCAGGATTTCTCTATTACTTTAGTGTCACATATAAGTGTGGTGGTTTTATAATTTCTATTTTTACTATCATAGTATTTATTAATGGAAACATATTATTCCAGAAAACAGAGCAACTTCACCAAATACTGACCTGCACAAGTTCCTTCTTATTTTTCTTGGCTTTTTTCTTTTTACGTATTTTTTCTGCCACAAAGTCATGATCTGATTGTATAGTGTTTGTAAGCACACAAGCCAAACATGAAACCACTTGAAACATAATATCCAATGCAATAGTCTTATGAGAGTTTAAAAAAAAAAAAAAAACTTGAATAAACAAATTAATCATTTATAACTCTTTCAATAGACTCTTCACTTGGCCTTGAAAGGCAGTTCAATATAATAAAAGGTGTGTGATATTACAAGGAAATTTAATCTGATTCTTTTTCAACACCGAAACTGTTCTGGAAAAAATTAATTGAATAGTAGATGTTCCATTTCAGATCAAACCAGGGAAAACATGAAATCTCTTTTTCTCCAGTAAAGGAGCAATCCAGAATGGGTATATATAAGACTTTGGATGTCCTAACCCTAACCCTATATAGCTACAGGGACATGGACATATATTTATACACACACAAATTTAAAAGATCTTGACAGGCCAGTAACTGAGTAAGCGTTCAATATTATTAGTGAATTATCATTATTCTAGATTAAATCCTACAAAATATTCAAAACCAAATGTTCTCAAGTAAGGTGTTTGCATTTTAACACTTCTACAAAAGAAGTCACTATGTTAAATGACTTTGTTTCTTTCTGATCAATTACTTTAATCCTTCAGTGGAAATATGAACTGAGAATCTGGCATTATTATTCAGAAACATATTTTTTAAAGCTACTTATCACCATGATCTTAAAAAGTATTTAGGACTCAGCTTCTTTTCCAAGGCCTGATATGTAGTGGTAGGTTCAGCTAAAGACCGCGGGAGCAATAAAATACCTACATAGAGTTTAGTGTCTGAGTGTTATTATAATAGACCAATACCTGATAAATAAAGTTTGATTCAGTACCTTTCACAGAAAAGTACCTAATGCTGTTTGAGATTCAATGGAGTATTGCATCCTGACTGTCACTCCAGAGGAGTGATATATTTGGTATTGCAGTCCCTTGAAGAAATAATGTTTTGGTACCTAAATAGGGGTTCTACAGCCTGGAACAGGATCTCACCCCTTACAGCTTGGTAGGATTCACTGCATTATTAGATTTTCAGCACAATATCCTCAAAGAAATTGCACTGATCTCTATCAGCCACGCCAGCTTTGTCAAGTACTAAAACCCTATGACTTGGACTAGTTATCCTGTGTGCTGCGATTCATTGCACTACTTCAGATGATAAAACTCTAGACATCTGCATGAGAGCTAGTCACAATAGTGTCAGTAAGTAACTTAACGTAAAATTCATCTTATCGACAGAAGTGTCTGTACCAAGGCCTGTGTCTTAGAGGTTCTGGCTTTTATCATTTGACTGCATTGATAGGGTGGCCAACAGATTTGCAGATATATGAGATGTCATATGGATCCCAGCTACAAAAATATTTTACTCTTCAGAGACATATACATATATAAAAATATATATATATGCCTCAGTCCTAGTCTTTTCATGCTCAAGAAGGTAGGTGCCTATGTCAGTTGTGGGTCTGAATGCTCAGTTTACCAGCAATTATTTTTTAACTGAAATTAGAGTCCTAGTTTGAAATTACTGGGCTGACTACACCTCAAAGCTTTGAATGCCAAAATCTCTGTTATACATAGAACCTGGAAGACAAGCACAAACCAAGGAATAATTGGCTATGTCTCGCTCAGTCAACCAGAGGCAAAATTGATGAGGTCTGAGGCTGCTAAATAAAAAACCAGGGACCTATATATCTCTGCTCCTCATGCCAGGTGTCACAAAGTGACTTAAGAAGTTATATTGCTTAAGGACATACCTCTTCAGAACTGACAAGAAAAAACTGGAGAGGAAACTGAAGTCCTTGACACCTCACCATATACTCTGCTTTCTGTTATCTCATTTCATGGCAATGTTGTGAATTTCCGTTAACATTCTGCTTCTCTCCCTCTAAAGGCCAAGCCATCAGCTAGACAAGTGTGGATATAAACTAGTTGATAACTACTTGGCCTCGAGGAGAGAGGTTGGTCTTTGACTCACTTTTATTAAGCAGTTTAGGCAAAGAGCCATTTCTGTCTTTAATCCATTGCTTTTTAATGTGAACCAGAACATTAGTAAAACAGCGGCTTCTACCAATCTGCTCTACGAACAAAATGTCTCCAGGGAAAAAGACTGAAAAACAATCTTCTGCTTTTTTAACAGTCACAGAAGGTTATACTTACAAAATTTTCATGTAATTGCACAAAACATGAGATTCTAATTTTTCTTTCTCTTTCACTTATGACTTTGCCTGACAACTTTACTCGCTTCTATGGAAATTTTCTAAGCAAATTTCACAAGCTAATTTGTGAAGCAAATCAAAAGGCTGAACAGCAAAATATCAGAATTTAAATTACAAGAAATGATCTATTATTTTTTCAGATCTTCTGCTTAAATTTTCAGATGCAACACTTACACCCTGATTCTGCAGATGTATTGCAAATTTGCTTTCTCATAATTATGACCTGTTAACTAGCAATTCTGCTATGTCAGTTCAAAGCCACTCCTTTACACTAATCATATCATGTTGATTCTTACTGTTTTCTGCTACCACAGTTATGGTTACACTTGTGATCCCTATTGTCCACATGAATCATTTCATGGTCATTAAGCTTATATAATTTATTAATACAATTATAAGAGGTATCATCTTAGTTCTTGCAAAACAGTGGGCTCAGATTCCTGGCATTTCTCAGACTTCCTTTTGCTACACTTGCTTTCTGCATTTACTTAAAGCTGCTCTTCCATCTGTTTCTACCAAAAGTCATGTAATTTCAGGTATTAAACTTCACAAATTTTATTAACCGACATTATATTGCATGTTCTCAGCTTGGCACATTCTTTCAAACACAAGAAAATGCATTTTGTAGAAAAGGACTGAGTATGTCAGTAGTAGAAGTAGCAGGCGCTCTATTAAGTACAGAAATGATTCAGTAGACCATAAATATAAGCACATATTTCTTTGTTTTCCACCGTTCTGAAGAGCTTCCAGTCTGAGCACATAAATATAGGAGAAAATATAACTTAGGAGAAATAAATTATATGACAACAGCAAAAATACAGGGTTTGTTTCTTTTCCTAGCATGGGATGAATGCATGGATTTAAAAAGAAAAAAAAAAAAAGCAAAACACTGGAAGAAAATGAAAAGCAGAGACTATGCGGAAAAGAAGAAAGATAATGAAGTTCGTGTGAAGAGACTGGGGGAAGTGTGAAGCAAAAGTACCAAGGCACTGCAGTTCTAGGAGGCTGTCTACACATAAAGTGTAGCCTTGCACTGTTGGCCTTTCATGAATATTGGAACTGACTCAGAGGGCACTGTGGTTTAGATTATACTTGGTGATGTACCAAACTACCAAATAAACAGTTCCAGTCACTTTGTATCTTTCACAGGTTACTGACATGCAGCAGAGGGAAAGTCCAGAACTGTTTGCTGTAGAAAACTTGGCCAAAAATGAAGTTCAAGAGGGAAATATAAACATAAAGAAGGTGAGAAGCTCTTCAGAAATTATGTCAGAAGAAAGATACTATATTTTCTAGACAGAGTTTTGGGCAAGAGTTTTACCTCTCAAGGTGCTTATTTTTTTTCTAATTTCTGAAGTAAAACTTCCCTGGTGTGCAAACTTCTTCAATGTAGCAGGCCTGAGTATGCTGTCCTCTAGTGCCCATGTTGTCAAAATTGTTTGAGTGTTAAAGTCTGAATTCACTAAGATTTTTTTCTTTCAAAATTCTGTACATTTAATTCTAGATAGCCATCTCATGCACATTGCACAAAAGGGCTCACAAATCAATTGGTTTAGTAATAATCACTACGTGGTCCAGGTGGAAACTTTCTTAAATGCAGTGGGAACAAGAGCATCGCTTTTCGTTTGCAGTGTCCAGAATTTATTTAGGTAAAGAAAGACATATATGTTGTTTGAAAAATGTAAAGTCCAGAAAGAAAATACTCTTCATACTGGACTGTAGAACAGTTCACATTTTTCCCTTCCATATCTCTTGTCTGTTCCAAGTAGACAATTTTTTTTCTTTTCCTCAAGGTTTGACTAGGGAAAGAATAGGTTCTTATTCCTCTTTAAATATTATATCTATTAGGATTTGCTTTTGGAGATGTAGCTTAAGTATTTTCAAACAAAATAAGAACTGCAATATGTTTATACAATATAATTTCCAAAACTTTTGTCTACTGGGCTATGAGAGCAGAGGGAGGTACAACTTCCTCTTGTGTCACAGTCTAGAAGAGAAACTGTTTTAAGTATTTAATCCCAGAATAATAATCAAGTCTGTGAAACTGGTAGAACCCCTAAGAGCTTTATAAGATAAAATACATTTTCATCAGCACTCCATATTTCTTACATAAGATGGCTTATGCTTCTTTATGTTGTATTTTGTATATCTCATTTTAAAGTATTCAAAATTTTTGAGAGTCTGAGTTTTCTGTAAGAGCAATTAAGAAACAGAGAGATCTTGAAATTTTGGTTCATTGTTCAAATACCAAATCCATTTAATCTCTAATTCTCAGGAAATGGTTGCACAGAAGGTATAGTCAAAAGCATTCATCAATAATATGATTAATATAATAATTCATAAAAGTTTCTTCATACACGCAATTCAATACCACATGTATTTATTGCAAATTCATTTTCAGGAGCTTTCTTTTCCAGTCATCAGTGATATAAAAATGTACAAGTCTATGGTGCCTCTGAAGAATTGTGGATGTTTGTTTAATTTTTGCTAGATTAGGTATAATTAACATACAAATTATTTTCATTTTTTGGAAGGGAGAGATGTCTGTTGGTATCTTAATGAGCAATGTGTGAGTAGTGGGACAGTAACAGGATAAATATCAGGAGAGTTCATTTGTGTGTGTTCTGAGGAAAAGAAATGACAAAATTCTTTGTGCCTTATTGCTAAAAAAAGTGTGCAGAATTATGCATCAGAAGGCAGCTTCAGAAACAGCAGGAATTGAGGCATAGATGGAAACAAGAGATGCGAAGGAAACATGAATGATTGCCCCGTAGGCAAGCACGGTAGCAAAACCATACAGGAGAAAGCAGGACAAAAAAATGTAAGGAACAAATATAGGATGATAAACATCTAACCTAAGATTCTCATTTGTAATACTGGTGTTGACCTCAGAAGAAGTAACAAAAACTTCAATGTGCTCTGTTTCATACAATTTGTATTAACTTTACAAGACTAGTACTCTCTGATATAGTTACAAAATAATACCGCAGTTTCAATGTTACACTATACTCATATGTTTAGACACTAGTAGAAGACATTAACTATTATAAAAGTATAAAATTCGAGCTACTGACTCAGAGTTTGGGGGCTTTTGGGAGTGGGTGATATTGCAAATGAGCATTTGAACATTTTTTTCTCTGTCATTTTAGTTTATTCTTGCTGTCTTAAAGATTTGAATACTAAACTGTACAACATTATTTTAAGTATGCCAGTTGAACAAGTTTTTAAAACCTATATACTTCTGTGGGTAATAGAGCTGTTAGCTTTTGAGTCAAAACTGCTAAATGATTGGTTCACACTTCATTCTTCTATGATTTAAGTGCCTTTCTCCTTAGATAAATGAAGTTTCATGTCTCCATTCTGCAAGAAACTTCACTGTGTTGGACTCCTGTGCCTACATAAAGCCAAAGGTCTGATGAAAGTCTTGGTTTAGGAAATAGCCCTGGAGCTGGGAGAGGGAAATTGAAGTACTCGTATGAAAGAATTTGGTTATGAGACCTCTTCCAGCAACTTCTTGGTCTTGTCAGGGTTAGCTATCAGAGCTATCAAGGTTGTAAGGGTTTTAATGTCATATAAACCCTGTATATGACTAAAGCTTTCATACCTGTTACTCAACGACAATCCTATTTCTACAGATATGAGCATTTTTCATAAGCAGAAAATATCTTCTGGTTGTTGGGCTTCACTGCTGTGCATAAATCTCAGTCTGCATCTGGTAAAAAAAACCAGCTGCTTCACAGGATTTCTAAGGAAATTTTCCCAAAAAAATATTACCTTGTTGCAAAGACTGAGAAAAACTTATGAGTGTTTAAATTTCACTATACAGCCAGAATAACTCTCAAATATCCTTTTAAGAAAAGACTCCTAGAATATAGCAGGGCTAAGAACACATAGCACCATGAGTCCACTGGCAACACTTTCTGAAGCACTGAGGAAGAGAGGGTATTTTGAAACTAGTGAATAAACACAACATTGCCACTAGATCTTCACCAGAACGCATGGCTCCTGAGAGAAACAGGGGATCAATTTTCAAGCTGCCCACTTTTATAAGTAACAAATTCTTGAGGATTCTAGGGTTTCAGCAGTGCTCCTGTAATGCATTACTTATTACACTGATTACTAGAAATACATTTTGATGCCTTGGGTATCAATGGTCTACCTGGACTGTGAAGATTCTGAGGGATCACATGCTTCAAGAACCTGAGATATGTCCTAGGGAGCTGGAAATTTACAAAGGCTCCTTCTGCCCTCTTTGCTTATTTGTAAAACCCTTGGATAAGGACCACTTAGTTAATAAAAAAAAGACTAAAAGAACTTCTTAGCAGGGAATATAAAACCCACTGTGGTGTCTATCACTGCAATCAAAAGCAGATGAGTACGGAGTACAAGGCAACTTGGGATCATACTTCCATCACATATTTTTGTAGTCTTCAAGTATTTGCAACACAAGAACTCCTTGACCCAAAAACTGCTGTTTTCAGTAATCCTCAGTGAATTTGTTCTATATGAACTTGTTCAGTCTCTCTCAAAATGCGTAAAAACATTCACCATCTTGTAACAGGAAATTTTCTACTTAGATTGCATATTTTGTAAAGAATCTAGTAATTCCTAGCTCAGACCAGGTTGAAGAAAATAAGAAAATAGATACACAAAGGTATTTATTCACAAAAATGCCTATGATGTTTTGTTACACATCATGGTAGCAAAAATAGAGGCATTAGTGAGAAAAAGAAGGAAAAGCACTGTTGATTTACTGGATTTAGATTAATAAAGAAGTACTCGTTTGCAAAATTTCTGAAAAAAATAATTCCTAAATATCTGTTTTTTATATGCCTCACATCTCAGAGACAGCACCATTCTGAGGGAGAAAGTCACCCATTCAGAGTCCTTCCATTTGTCTGCATTTATTTAACATTTTGTTCCAAAGCAAGTTTTTGACTTACCAGTTAACCTCAAGTTATAAAACTCTTCCTCTTTGTGATGTGACATCCTTACATGTTCAATTATGACTCTAATTCTGGCTCTCATTTCTTATTTGCAAAGGTAAACCCGCACATTTTATTTCTGGCCTTTATCTGACATTAGGCATGAGTGTCTGTAATGATTGTACCATCCGTGAAGCTTGCTGTGGCAAAATTTAAAATGCATTTTGAGTGGACTTTAATACCTAGATGTACAGACTTTATACACTTTCTGTTACAGCATCTCACTGAAGGACTATCAATTCTGCCACTTGGATTAAAATTTTCCCTAGTACCATTAGAAAGTGGTAAATGTTAAGGTCATCCTAGCTTTTAGTTTCATGGCTAAATCTCCAGCTTCTGTGTATTAACTTGGTCTTAAACTGGTCTATTATTAAGTCATTCACACTGATAGTGAGAACATGAGTGGTTCCTTTGCAGCTTATGCATTCAAAAATAAATTGATCAGAAATGTAAAACAACATAATCTGGAGCATACAAGGACCATTTCTTGATTGAGTTAAAAAAAATAGATCTCTGTTATGCTGTAATTCCATCCCCTGCTTTCCTTCTCTTTTGAATATTATTAATCAAAATTAGAAAAAAAGAGAAAACACAAAATATGGAAATTGCATAAAGGAGGGTTTTGCCAAGGAGAAACATTCAAAAATCTTATTGATATTATTAAATGAAATGAAATTAAATTACATCTACCAAAAGATAATTTGAATATTTTTAAATCTTCCATACTATTCTCTCATTACTAAACAACTCTACTAAGCCTTGCTCAAGAGAACTGAAACCAAACGTGTAAAATGTTTGAAACAGGATCTGGATATACATTGATCTGCATGGCAGTAACATCTGTTAGAGTGGTTTGACATGGTTTGTTTTCAGCTGGCAACAATACTGATATGTGAAGTGTGTGGCCCTTGCATACATGTAAGTTCATATGAAAAAATACATCTCCTCCTCCTCCAAAGCCTGATTCTGAGGAAACAGTCCATCCACAATCATTCTCATGATGCTTTTCATAATCATAATGCTGCTCTTTCCTCTAATACCTGATACATGCCATAGCAGCCAATGAAGTTTAACTAGAAAAAAAATGAGCATAAAATATGGATGAAAGGCTTCCAGAACATGTAGACTTGTTCGGAAGTTGTGACACTTCATCTATACTCAGTGACAACCCAGCAAATATTAGCAGGCACTGAAGAAGATTCCTCCCTTTGATGCTAGATATTGGCCAAGTCCTTAAGAATTTTCTACTGAAAGAAAATAGCACTTACACTCATAAGTAATAAGGATTTATCTTAAGTAAGGAATTATCTTGAGCAGTCATGATGATACATGATCATGAGTACACGTACAAATGCCCTAACTGGGGAAATATAAACTACAATATTGTGAAAATGAAAATCATTGTAGCTATTTCAGGTAACACCAACAAGTATATTCAGCAAGGCTCTTAGTAAAAATGATTACTTTAAGTGAAAGTTTAAGTGGAAGCAACAACCACTTGAATAATGCATGATTCTCATAATTGTGTAGAATCAGTATTTTATTGTCCAAAGTAATTTAAACATATGGTATAAAATATGTAAAAAAGCATTGAAACTACTGGAGTTTAGAGCAATCTGATGATTTTCAGACTCAAAAGAAATATATAAATCACTAAATATGAAACATTACATTTTTCATGTCATACATATATTTTATTGATGCATCAAAGAAATTATTATGTAAAAATAAAAAAACCCCTTTTTTAATGCAAATTACACAGGTAACTTATATTCCATATAGAACAGATTAATATTTTGTTTAGAAATTTAAAATCCAAACACCTTAATGATTTTTATTCCCCACATATTTTGCACCTATAACAAGAGACAGGGGAAAACAGCTTTCATAATATGTTCTCAATTTTCTTTGATACAAATTATTGTAGAATTATTGCACAAACAATTGTACAATAAGCAAAAATTCATCTACTTTTTTGATAAATCCTATCATATTTCTCCATTGAATCTGATCTTCTTTAGTTGAATTCAATCTACATGTGTAGAATCTCTGCATAACAAGCCTCTTAAGGTTAAGAGAGATCCAAAGAGAGAAACTATGTTCTTTACACAAGATTATCGATATCAAAATATAATCTCTCTGGTTTTAATTGTCTTTTTAAAATTCTCTTCCTAACATTTTCAGAAGAAAATTGCTCACTTTCTTCAGAGTTGTGGGTATTATCTAATTCACGATATTCTGTGACTATATTCAGTATCTATAACTATATATATAT
>WEKY01029053.1:9297-22415 GCA_013390045.1 Picathartes gymnocephalus | reverse complement strand
AACAGAAAATAAAACTTTAGTGTTTTAGCTTTCTTGTACAACCTATCCTTTGTAATCCCCACTCAAAAACAAAGAGTGAGTTTGCAGAATAGTAAGATGAGCTCCTACCATTTTTCAGGTTCTTCAAACAATAGAACTGCTTCTGAGAAAAGGCATATTATAACTTGAGCACAGAGCACAAACCAAAGGACTTAGCCTGATGTGTTTTGGATAAGTGAGAAATATTTTGCCTGTATATGTAAAGTCAATGACACCAGTTCACAAGAAAAGCTGTAAAAAGAAATCTCATTATATGTTCCAAAACTTGTAATTTTCTCTCTCAGATGTATGAAAAGGGTGACTTGGCAATAAGTTTCTTTTGTCTATAAGGCTGTATTCTTTGAAAGCTGGTACAATGACATCAGTGATCAGTTAAAATCATAAGCTAAAGCTAATGATGCTGAGCCTTTTATATGCATTTTAATTTTAGAACTTTGCATTAGTCTCATTTTGTACCTGAAATACATGAATCCATCTATGTCTCTCTGCATATCTGCCCATTTATCATGTGGTATCTGTTTTGCAACAAGAACAGTGACATTTGGAATGCCCTAAACATACTTATCAGAAACTTAATATGGCTTCCACACAGTGCAGGAGTTTCTGGGACAAAGAAGTTGCTCTTGACAGTTTGGATATATGAGAAATCTGTCACAAATTTTCCATTTCAAAAGGAAGCCTTGACATATCTTGTTGCGTTTCCAGAAATGGAACAAAGCAATACTTTATGGTTAAGAAATGAATGTGAGCCAACCGTCAGTACCCTAAGGTGAAAAGTTGGACCTGCCTAGCAGTTCCTCAGTTTTCAAGCAAGAGTTCTTCAATTCCAAATAATGAGCAAGTGAAAAAATAAGTAATTCCAAATAATGAAGAGGTGTGCTCATCTCTACTGAATCCTTCAGTGTGCTCTCAGGAAAGCACTCTCTGAGCATGACATAAAGAGAGCACTTGGTGTAACAACTGAAGAAACCTGCAGCACATCTAAAGTAGCCTCTCATTTCTATACAGCTGTAAAAGCTCTGCAGTAAGCCCCTGAAAGAGAACATTTATGTGTTTTATGTTAATTTGAAATGCTTGAAAGCAGTCAAAAGAGAAGCTTAGTCCTGAAGAAATCCCAGCTTTAAATCCCCCTTAAGCCAGGGCATGTCTATGATGTTGCCTTTTTATTTTTTTAAAACAACTGCAATTCTTTTGTTACTTCTGAAATGTTAGGTACATTTCATGCAGATTTGATTTTTCATATCACCTTTTAAGGGATGAGTCAAAATTTCCTCAGTATCCCTAGAAATCCTAATAGCCTGGCAAGCTTTTCAGTCAGGATCTAATATTGTTCTTTATGTGTGGAAGCTGTTGTCCCCATGAGTCTGTGCGGGGTGAGCATGAAATGCGGGTGGAAGCCCTTTATAGCACGTTCCCACTTCACTTCCCAGTCCTTGCTAAGAGTCTCTTGGCAAGACACTTTTGGCAAGTGCTGTGAATTTGTCAGATATTAGATGAAGCAGCAGTGACCAAAAATTTCTTACTTTCTTCCCCGTGCAAAATCCAAAGGAATCTAGTGTAAGGTTCCTTCACTTCAGTGTTGGGATCAAGACTGGAGGCTTGTTGCATAGGAACTACACTAACTGGAGACCAAGGCAGTTTCATCTTTTCTCTCAGATATGTATGTGTCTTTATGCCTTACATTCCTTTTGTCCAGGGCTGTGAAATTAGGAAAGATTATTCTGGAATGACCTAACGCCTGCTGGAAATCTGAACACTGAAAACTGGAATTTCTGTTAGTTTGTACAAAAATACTGTAAATGGGGCAAGGGGTAGTGGTGGTAGGGTGGTGGTAGTGTTTGTCTTTTGGTTCAAAGTTATTTAACAGGGGGGAATGTTTCATTTTGTTCTCCTGTGAAGTACCAACCATATTAACAGCGCTGCTCATTGAAACTGTATTAGAAGTGAAAGGGCAGACCTGTCCACACATATCCTGCTGAATTCAGCTGGCCAGTAGCTCCTGAACTCAGTGGCTGATTTTATACCAATGCGAAGGTTAATGAACTGTTTTCTACTGCTTTCCAGGAGCAAATGTCAGCCCTATAGAGGTTCATTGCTCACCAGAACTCAATCTGGAGTCCTAGTCTGGCACAGGAAGACTAATAGACTAATGCATTAATTCACTGAGCCTCTCTGCCCTTAGACTGGTTGTGCAATTTTTAGCATGAACTATAGCAGCTATGGCATTCAATCATATCTTCATTTGCCTTCCAACTATGATTTCAGAATGCATATAAAATACTTTATATCCTGATTATTGCCATCAATATAAATATAAACTACTACAGAAGGGCAACGGAGGAAAGAGGAAGGCTTTTGGATTCAACTGATAAGCATGAATGCAGAAAAATATGCGCATCACAGCTGGCTGAATCCCTGAACAACTAATTAAAATGAAGCCTTGTTTAATTTTTCCCAAGAATGATCTGCTTTGACTATCTGCCAGCTACAGGTAGGTGAGGGTTTGCCTGTGTTTTCTCCATTGCATAAAGAATAATTTGTGCTTAGTCATACGTGACCAAAAGTACTTTTTTGACCATTCTCAGAATACAATTATTCCCAAAATTATTTAAGATAGCTGGACAGTCTCAGTAATGAAATAGGTAGTATAGGAAATGCTGTATCGTTTTTAGGGTGAGCATCTATTCCCTATATGATGGGAAATAAGCTATATATGATTCTAACAACAACTATGCAACACAGAGGAACTGGAAGAATGTGCCTGTTTAAAAAACTTATTTCTGGGCTAAGATGAGAGGAACAAACTACATCCATGGGTTAACATTTGGTAAGGAAAAGTAAACTTACTAATATTTTGGTGTTACTTCTCCACACCCTAGGAAGCAGACTTCAGCAGATGCGTTACAGAAAGTATCTTGAATCGTTATTCCTGCTGAAGGATATTAGTCTCTGGCTGAAATCAAGGAGGGCACAGAGAAAGAATCAAAACTTGTCCAAGTGATGTAGCTTTAAGATTCCAATGTGCAGCAGTATAACTCATGCAGAAGGTTGATGGAAATTTCAGGTCACAATGGAGAAATAGTGAAAATTAAAAGGATATCTAAAATAAGTGTTTCACATGATGTCTTGGTTACTTTACTTCCGGTGACATTTTAAACTTCTGAAACATAAAAAAGAAACCCAACCTCGTTTGAAGTAATCATGTGAAATTTTGCACTTTAATCCTTTTACTTTCAGAGAAGCCCACAGCTTCAGTTGAGGTCAAGTCTATCAGCAGTTGAGCAGCTCCCCTTCTGTTATGTCAGGAGAAATACCTTGGGATATAATTACATTATGAATTACTAAAGCAGTGAGAGAGTCAGTGGTGGTAAAAAAATATGCAAACTAACATGTCTTAATTGTTCATTTGGTTTTCTCTGTTCTATGGTAAAGCAATAGAGTAAATCCTCTTTTTCATCATTCAGGATGAAAGTTTATTTGAAGTTGGAGACTATAGCTGCCTTTTCACAGTAAATTGACCTTGTTCCATGCAGCCAATGTCATAATGCTCTGCTTTATCTAGGCAGAGAGAGAGAAAATCGCAAATTGCTTCTGCATGATTAGTTCTGCCACTTCAAACGTGTTTCTTCCGAGTTGGCTTCCACACTTGCTGCTAGAGATATGTGCCGCTGGGAAACCCTAATCTGTCTCTGAACTCCTCTGATGTAGTAACCCTTTACCAGCCAGTCTCTTAAGTCAGTGAAATGACTCTTGTTGAGAACAATAGAAATGGTACAGAAAAAAAGAAGATACTAATTTTAGTCAGCTTTTTCTCACTTAGCAGATGGAAGTCCTTTCAGATTAATGGATTTTTCACAGATATGTATTTATTTGTATTATTGTTAAAAAATCATTTTTCTTTTCTTTATATACTTTATCTTGATGAATAAGTTTTGGACTTTTTACTTTCTTGAAATACAGAAAGATATTTACCTTTGTGTTACTAAATTGCTATTTGCATATTATTATCTAATTAATTCTAAACTCAAAAATCTCCATTGTTCTTCAATTTGCTAGTATGTTCCAAATAAATAATCCCAAGATGGTCAAAAATGAAGAAAAGCCAGGAGAAAAATGGCTGCTGTGGTGTACTCTTGAAATAAAAAAACAGCCACAAAATTTTTATACAGCCAGACAAAATTACTGCATGTTGTTCCAGTCAGGAGATAACCATTAAGAAAATATGTATAGGTGATAAAAGATATGTATGTAGCAACACAGCTTAGAATTTTAGAATTATACTTGGTATTTTTGTGTCCAAATCTAGAAACCAAGGAAAATACAGAGCGATGTTAGTATTAGAAAGAAGACTGTCTCACTTCTTGGTGTCTCTTTGGGCAGGGCATCTGTACAGTTGTCACTTTACAAAGTTGAGACACAATGCAGCAAAACGTCAGTTTCTCAGACTCAGGCTTCTTCCCTTCCCTGTTAACTCTGCCTGATACCACTCATGCTATATCCTCACAGTGAGAGAATCACAGGGAGTATCCACATCTGGAAAATCAAGTCCATCTTCTGATATTCAGGATAAGGCCATAGGACTAAATTGCTTATATGATCTATTTTAACAGAAAAAATCTGAACCATTTGCCTTTAGAAATTAATCTTTTACATGTTACTTTACTCTGTAATACAAGCATACAGGGCAGAACTCTGTGTGCTGCACCACACTTAGCCATATTAATGCAGTTGTTATTCACAAGGGTTTTATTTTATTACCACAGTAAAAATGAAAGAGAAAAGAATTAAAAACATGTCATGGCTGGCAAATCATTTTCACAGAAAAAAAATCAATTATTTATATTTTTAATGCAAAGCAATCCTTGTAGTTGATTTCCTCCTAAAAACCCAAAGGTAGTTACCATATCACTCTATGAATTACAAGCATGCAGTGATTTTTTTTTCCTGGTGAAGTAAAACAGCAGTAACAAGCTGAACATGACAAGTATTTAAAAATAAATTGCTTGATAAAAAAATGAAGAAGAGGAAAATGCCAACTTCATGTGACAAGATTCATGCTGAAGCAATGTTTTCAGATATTTTTGACCAAAGAAGGATATAACAGTTTAAAGGTGAAAAGGAGTATGGGGAATCTGCTACTTGACAAATAAGTCTACGTATCAAAAGATTTTGCTAACCAGTCTGACACATAGTGGCACATGATGTCAACTACTATTAAAGGCTTTACAAAAGATGACAGCCTGGAGAAACAAGAATTGCTTTCCAAGAAAAGAGTTTCTGTTGAATTTTGTACATTATTCCCGAGCATTAGAAACACATCAACAACAACACTGCAGTCAGGAACCAAATAATTTTTACAGTAGTCTTGTGGACTATTCATAGACCACTATGCCAGGAAAATTTCAATCCTACATCCCCTTGGAGTCCCTCACCATTGTGAAAAACTTCAGATACTGTATGCATTTCCATAATTATATCTTTCCATTAATTTATCTAAGTAAAAATAAGTACTAATGGAAGTAATTATTTGTTATGGTATGTCAACAGGTTGAATGGAATTCAAGGGACAAATCTAATACAAAGCTGTTAATTTATGGAAATGATTGATTTAACTATGATTTTGAATTAACTTCAGAAAAAGAAACACCTTTGCCTATTGTGGCAGTTACAAACCTCTAGGCTATATTTCCATGCAGATAAATTGACAATGGATTTGCCAAACTATGTGCAGATTATGACTGTAAACAGAAAAAAAATCTGTTTAGTAAGTTCTATTGAATTAAATTACTTGGGGACTTCCCATTAATTCAAACAAGATTTCATCGTGTCCTTACAGAATAAAAATAATCTGAAATGGTTGCATTTTGTAGTGTTTCATCAACAACTACCCTGACTTTTTAACCAAATATAGAACCTCCAACAGGTTTCTGTTCAAAAGTTCCTGGCAGTTACATTTTCTGTATTTCAAGATTGATTAATGATAACTTTTAATCTCCTTGAGGACATTAGATAAAAACCTTCCCATCCTCTCCAAGAACCCAAAAGAAACACTTGAACTTCATCTCAAAAATTACAGGATAAGCTTCATCGTGAACACCAAACATTGCATGCTAAGAATTCCTCAGAGACATTTTGGTTTTCTCTAAGTGCTATTGAAAGGGCAGTCCTCAAACACTGAATTCATTCCTGCCTTTCAGTTTACCAAATATTATTATTGTTGCTGTGATTGTGGTCAAAAGACTGAGAGAGGGACTCCATCTCCTTCATCCTTCTCATTCCTAAAAACCTGGGCACACCTTGCTGGTAAGTGGAGGAGAGAAGTCAGTGCAAAATTTCTGATTGACATCAGCTAGATGTGCTATATTAATGTTTTATGACTTTGCTAAAAGCTCACTAATTACTTTTGAACCATCCTAATAACAAATCAGTTGTGCTATTAGGCTGAGTCTGATCAGTGCTTACACTCAAATGTAGTTATTTAGCTAACCACACAGGTGGATTACTAGAGAAGAGTAACAAAACAGCTATGAAGTCTTTGCACTTTTTCTCTCTTAAATAAGGAATACTTACCTGTGGTTTAGGTCAAAACATCATTATTTCCCTTACTGGTAATGAAAGTGTAAAATACATCAACAGCCTGAAGTCTGTCAAGTAAGATGAATTCAGGGCTAATCATGTTTGTGAGGCAGCAGGTTTACAGTTTCTCTGAGATAAATACTATTCCTGGTTACGTGGTTAGGAAATCTCTGGTCACCAACAAAGCAATTGTGAAGAATCAAAAGCAGAGATTGATTTTTAGTGTCTTTAATGGAAGAATTTACTTTATCAAAACCAGAAAAGTTCAAAATCAAGATGTTTTCCTGTTTTTTTCTTTTTCCATATTAGAAGTGTTATAACTGGAAATAATGTATTACAATGGTCCAGGTTAGTACTTACTGGGGACTTCCTAGATAGCTGGAAAATGGAAGAACATCTCAGAAAGACTAAAAACTGTCATCTGTTATTAGTACCAACTTGTACATTCTCTGCTTCAGGCTATAGAATTTGATAGCAATAATGCAATCCCTCCTTTGCTTACATGCAGTTGATTGTTCAGAGCATTCTTAAAAAAAATTAAGGTAGAATTCTTGTTCTCAAGTGTATGAAATGGATTAAGATTTCCACACCTGTATTGAAGAAGCTAAATGTAATAGTTATTACTTACAAAAATAAGAATAAATAACAGCTGTTTTGGTTTGAATATCCTTCTGTGTTAGAACTTGATGAGGTTGGTTTGGTGGGTTTTTTGCCTGTGCTGAAGCTGCTCATCTTCTGAGTAAAGAAACAAACATGAATAAAAGAGAATTCTACAGGACTTCCAGCACTGGTCTCTTTATGCACATAGGAACTTCTGTGTAAACCAGTAATTCAAGAATTCACATTAATCTTTGTTTATAATGCCTAATAATGTACAGAAAGGTGGGCATGCTGTTTCTTGAATGTCAGTCATTTCATTCAACAGCAGGAATCCACAAATGTGGGGGAGCAATACCACATCTATTTTTAGGTAAGGAAAAAGTATCCTTTTAAGGATAGCAGGGCTTATCCCCATAGCAGAGTTAGATACTCTCCAGCAGGTAAAAATCCAGTGTTAATATTAGCTGCCTATTAGCCATTAGCAATAAGCCTGAGCTCAACATGGAACAGACCAAACTTCTTTACAGCTGATAAGTACTGAAGCTTAGTGTGGGGTACAACTTGTTCAATTACTGTGAAGGGTATCAGGCATAACATATAGATCTGAATCTGGGATTAAAAAATGTTGTCTACTATTGAGTTTTGTTTTGGTTTCTTTTTTTGCCAACATTAATATTGTAAAAGCAGTTCCTTTTCTGTGTTCAAGGCAGGGTCTTCCTGAGTAAAACTTCTACAGTACTCTTGTAACAGTGAATTTTCCTAGGTGGAATTGCATCTCCTTTTTCTTTGAGAAAGCTTGAAAATCTTAAATCAATTCAAAAACAAAATTCGAGTGTTTCTCTTGATCTCATATCAATTCCTTTAAAACTGAAAACATATTTGTGGCAAAAAAAAAAAAAGAAGAAAAAGAAAAAAAAACCAGTATTTTTCAGAAATTTACGTGCATAGGCTAAACTGAGAAGTAAATTAGGGTGAAAGAGGAGCCAGGCAAAATAAATCTAGTGCTTGTATGCTTTCAGTCCTAGCATCATTACTACCTCTTTTTTAGATTTTTAATGATTTCCTTGATCCCCTTTAACAACTGCTGCTCTCTTAAAAATAACTGAATTAGGACCTTTAAAGTGCAAGGAACATCTATGATTTCAAACACATCTGTACTTTATACATATGAAAAACTTTATCTGATACATTCCATTCTTGGAGTTTATTCTAATTAATATCTATATTTTCACTTTTGTCCCCCACATTTACAATTGATGACTACAATGATGGTTGCAAAATATTTTTGGCACTCTGGACAGAATCTTCAACTTCCAGGCAGGTATCGCATCTCTGATGACTTATCAAGGTTTGGGGGTTTTACACATAGTCATGGACATTTCTGTAGGTACCTTGCCTTTACTGATCATCAGCAAATTTTTAACTGCCAGTGCCACACTGCCTTGCTGTGCACACAGCAGTGACTGGGGATCAAATCAACACTCTGGAAATCAGCACTCCTTCCTCAAGTGTTAAGTAGAGCCTTTATGCAAACTGAATAACTCTAATAGTGAGGATATCCTCAATGACCTGCCTCCTACTTGTGGATTGAAAATTAGGCCTAAGCATGCCAGTTGCCAGATAATGCTGTTACAGGGAGACTTGTGTACAAACTGAAAGGTTGAAGTGCACCCTTTCAGCACCCAGACCCATTCCCAGCAGGCCAGCTGCCGCTCCCCAGCTGATGCCTGTGGTGACACTGGTGCTGGGGGCTCTCAGCATTTGCCTTCACACCCCAGTGGCCAATGGGTCCAGGAGGCTGCCTGGAGCATCCCCTTCACTGACACGTCCTGGGAAGCTGTGCCTGGCAGAGCCATGATCTCGGCTGATGACAGGCAACTCAAATCGGTCCAGGGAGGCTTAAAGGGAAAAGAAAAAAACAAGTGAGGGAGTGACATGTCACTTCACACTGTGCTGTGGTCACTTTAGCTGAGCTGTGAACCACAGCTCTTTTGAATGCAGAAAGTTGCTCTGATAACCCTGTAGGAGAATGATATGGGGGGATGAGGCATGTCTCAGAAATGTGAGACTTTTAAGCCATCGGCACTCTAGGTTTTGCTCCCTGTTTTAACTCTTGGTAACAGCCGCAGTACAGATTGCCTGTGTGCAAAATATAGATTTATCACAAATAAGGGTTGACTATCTCCAGGGGAAGAGGGATCCAAGCTCATGTTTTCAGAGTGACTCATTGTCTTAGGTGCTGTTGGACTTTGATACCACAAAAATACATGTGTTGGCTATTGGCATGTGCTGACCACCCCACCTCTGAAAACATCTCACTACTTAATATCAGATATTGGGCATACAAAGCCATGCTGAAAAATCTTTAATCTTTGTATAAATTCAGTTAAACCAAACATAAATTGATGGCACTGGGATAGTCAAGCCATACCCATATCTTCATTTGTGTTGTTTGGTCATTCAGTGCATACTGTCATTTTACCTTCTAGGAGGCACTGAAGGATCACCTGAAGGGCCTTCTTTATAGACAGCTTCTTGCTTTTCCCCCAGTCTGAAATGAAGCAACTTGTTGCTCTGCAGAAGCTAGATCTCTGTGATCATAAACACAACTCCTGAAGGCAATCTAGCCATGGTGGCAATGGCTCTGTCTTATTACATAAAATTCTCACAAATTTATAGCAGTGGACATCATCTTTTTTGAAGATAATAATCTATTCCACAGACAGTAATGACAAAATACAGATGCCACCAGAATGAACACTTCAGAACCTGGAAGGCTGGCTTGCCTCCGTTAAAACCCTAATAAAGGTAGAAAAGCCAAGTATTGCATATTTATATATCTTAATTGCCCCTTGCATACTAATATTAAATCTTGCATGCCACAAAACATAAACTGATAAAATCAGAATTTCATACTGCTTTCAGATCTTAGATTATGCTTTATGCATCAAAAACTTATTCATGTTATGAAAAAAAAATCACAGGAAATAATTTTGTTGTGTTTAAAATAAAGGAAATGCAAAGCTTCTATGTCATTAATGCTGTATGAAAACTCTGTCGTGATCCACTGGTATTGATATGCTTCCTTAAAATGAAAAGGGAAAAGATGAATTCTGAGCTATATTTCAGTCCCATTAATGTGGTTCAGTCCCATTAGCAGTTAATTCTCTGATCTCATACATGCCACTTAATATCTTTGTTGCTCAGTTTCTACTTTTTTTGGTAGAAGATAAGAATACTGAATTTTATTAATAACTTTACAAGCTGTATTAAAGTCAATAAATGTTAGTTACTAGTTTTTATTAATCTCACTTCTAACATATTTACTCTCCCATGTTCTAGTGTGATCTGAATTTCTTAAATTTCATAAAACGAAAAGCAACAAAATTAGCTACAACTGAAATGGAGCTATATCTGCCTCCAACAAGTTTTGCTATCTGTCAAGGCACTTGCTGGCCTTTGTCATGACTATATCTCAGCACTTAGCAATTACAAATGTTTTTTGTCCTTCCACTACCTCTTTGAGAGAGAGCAGGATTGGTGCTATCTTCAGTATTCAGGTGGAGAAGTGAGGTCCAGGTAAACTGAGAACAGAGTCACATCACACATTTGTGCCTGAGTTAAATGTGTCACAGATGTGTTCCAAGACCATCTAGATAGTAAGGGCTCTTGTGCTTCTGAGAACAGCACAGATCACAAAGTCTAGGACAAAGTATGCGACAGACAAGGACAGAGCCTTCTTGGTCAAGGATAACCTACTTCCAGATAAAGCCAAGGCCTGAAAATTGTTAAGAAATGCTGAAAAACTGAAAAAGCAAAGCCATTTCCATTAACACAGTGATACAGCAGTTCCTGGCTTTCAGTGAGTAAAACAAACCATCATCCACTGTGGCCTTGGAGCACACCTGCTCTCAGAGGGTGCTGGAGGATGGAGGCTGGTGCCTTCCACCCCTCGGGGCCAACAGCTCACCACAGCAGAGATAGTTAACAGCCAAGATAGTTCACTTTTTGTGTTTCACCTTTTGCTGCCCTTGAAGTCCTGTGCTGGCTGCCAGAGTCATAGTTTCAGGCTAGCTGCAGAGAACACTTCTTCATATCGTTTAGGTAATAGGACAAAAAATGTTCTATTTTTTCATTAATGAAAGCTTTATGTGCTGGAGCAAGATGTTGTGTGACACTTTGTATAAACACCCCAGCCTTCTCTGCTTCATCATCTTTGCCACATATTCAGAAACACTACCCATGCTCTTTCCCTAACCTAGTTCTCTCATCCTCCATCTGCGATTGATCCAAAGCCTACAAGTATTATTCCACTGTCTTCAGTGCCCACTGCATCAAGCTGTTGAACATCCAAACACACATTATTAGCTTTATTTGACCTATGCATAAGCCAGTATATTTAAATGGACAAAAGCAAATTTAAAAAAAAAAAAAAAGAAAAGGAATTTATATTGAAAAGCAAATCATGTCTGAATCTCACTGTGTGTGAATTTGCATACTGCTTATCTCAGGACTGTGAATAGTGAATAAACATTACACTGGAGGTTTCTCTTGGTTGTTAAAGACAGAATTAATCAAATACATTATTTCAGAAACCAAATGGGACTTCAGCCTGAGATTCTGTGTTGCATGTAGTTCAGCACCTATTCCATTGCTGCAAACTAGACTTGCAGATTTACTGGCATAAATTTTGTGAATGAAAGTTCAGCAATTAACTTGGGACTGAGGAGAGCCTTTCTGTTTCAAAGTTAAACCAATCTACTCATACACGATGACAATGCAAAACATTTGTTTACTCTGAAACAATCAGCCACAAGTAGCTGGTATTTCAGTATTTTAAGTGTGCATCTATAAGGATGTTTAAAATGCAAGGTTTTCCTGCAACATTAAAACCAGGAATGTATAAGGCTTGTGTGTGCCTGGTTTAAAAGACTGCTTTTTTTTCTTTTCTTTCTCCTTTTTTGAAAGAAGCACAAAATGTCTGCCAAGCTTAAAAATAATGCGGATCATGTTTCTGTGTTTGTTAGGTGGTGCTTACTGAGCAGTCTGGCTCTTGTCAGTAATTCTTCAACTGCTTCGCTGCAGTAGAATCACTGTAGAGTTGTGAGTTGGGGTTGGTGGGAGGGATTCTTTGTCCTAGTTGTATTTAAAATTACATCTAATCTTATCAAGGAGCTCGTCATTGTTTCTGGCTGCCCATTGCAGGTACAGTACTGCTTTTGTTCAACTCTGTTGCTTTACCAAATAAAGGCAAGAACTGCTTGCTTTTCTCATACAAGTAGTCCAATTGATTTCTGCAGGAATACTTGCATGAGTAAGGCAAACAGGATTTGGCAGTAAAATTGATTTTAAAAGAATCTGAACACAATATTCTTCCAGAGGAAATGCATGTTGATTGAAAAGAGTTTAAAGAGACAGGTAAAATGAATAGATATAATTAAAATTTAGATGCCAGGTATGTCTAAAGGGAGTGAAAGCATGAAACAGTATGAAATCAAGAACTTAATGAAAACAGCAGCCAGATACTAAGAACTTTTCACTATTTATCAAAAATTAAAACCTTTTTCCTCAAACGGCAGGGTTTTAATTAAAAGTTGTTTTTGAAACCTTTGAGTTTCAAAGCAGAATATCTGGAGAGGTGCATAAATGTATAATGAGTATTTTCCCCAAACTCATCAGAAACCCATGTGGTTTTGCTAAAAATTTTGAGCACCCCTGAGGTGTAAAATATTTCTTCAAGTGCTTGCATGTGGATTTTAATATTTCAGGTTTTGTGTTCATCTTGAATATTCTGGCATCCTAAAACTACAATAACATTCACTTGACTCCCAAGGGAGTTGTATGCAAATACAAGCAGACCACCAACAAAAAAAAAAAAAAAAAAAACCAACACTGCAGAGCAA
>WEKY01029038.1:0-16499 GCA_013390045.1 Picathartes gymnocephalus | reverse complement strand
ATATGACACAAAAACTAATTTGAATTATTTTTACTTTTGTTTTGAGTGATTTTATCTAAATATGTCCATCCATAAGAAAACATCCATTTCCTTTCTCTAATTGACTACATCATCTCCACCATTTTTTTCAGTACATGATTTACATTCCCAGTCATCAGGAAAACTTAAAGCCAGACATATTCAAAACAGATTTCATACTATGTTTTCTCAATACTGCTGTCTTCTGTATTATGGGACTTCTGGTTTCTGACTACAATAATTTTACCCTTCCATTAGTTGCTGCTGTAAAAAAAATGTAAGTATTCATTTGAATGCAAAGTAATATTTTTGCATTAGTAATAAAATTGACAATTACATTCCCAGGCTAGTAATTTTAAGATGCACATTTTGCCACTATTTTTGCACCCTGGTGCATTAGCTGATTTAATAACTTCTAAAACAGTTAAGCATATCACACACAAAGAGCTTAAAAGCAAAGGAACAAAGGAGATCAAAACAGCTTTTCATAACGATCCAGCTATAATGCACACAGAGGGAAAGCCTTAAGAGCAGCTTTCAGTACTTCAGTTATGCAAGAAGATCTAGGCATCCCTCCATAGAGCTGACTGAAAAAGTGGACCAAAAGTGTGTCTGCAAAACAATTATCTACAATGTGATACTGGCTATTTCATAAGGGAAAGCAAAGTCTGAAACAACTGATCTTTCATGTCCTCCCTTTATGAATGTCCACATTAATAAAATTAAATACCTAATTGACAACAAGACATAAATGTCTGAACAGCAAAAAAAATTAAAATCAACAGTCACTAAGTACATTTGACACCTGAAGGTAATTACATGTATGGGAATCCTGACAGGAGCGATTTCTCCTGTTCCCATTTTGAGCTATCTGTCTTCTGGAAAGTTCACCGAAAGAATGTGTCAAACTGTCTATTAAAAGAACAACCAAAATATGCAATAAACACATCCATATTTTAGCCTCTGACCCTTGAAAGCCAGCACATTTTTTACATTCTTCTAGTCAGGGTAAACAAGAATCAGCTAGCTGTGCGTATCTGTGCCCAGACCCACTCACACGGCTCATGGGTCTGCTCCGGGGGGAGATGTGCAGAACCCTTACATTTACAGCTGTCAAGTGTGTTGCCGGAAATCATTTAACCAAAGAAAGAATGGGTAAATATGTGAAAGAGCTTACTGCAGGCCTAGTTTATAGATCCTCAATGTGTCAGGAGACCATATGTCTTTGCCAAATAGAAATTTTCTTGAAACGGCAATGGTCCCCAGACCTCAGAATTCTGCACGAGCACCGAAAGAGAAAACAGGTTTCTTCCCAACCCCAATTCCCTCCAGCTGTCTCTCCTCAAGATTGTAGTTGGAGCTCAAAGTATTCTAGAAACAGAAACTTTTTCAGATGGTTCAGTGTGAGCTGCTCATTTCACCAAGACTTCTAATGAACTATAAAACCAACATTTTGGTTCACTTAACATTGGCATTCCAGCTCCCATAATATATGACAACACTGACTTACTGAAGCAGAACCTCCAGTTTTGATTCTTGTGTGTAGGTTTCACCTACATAATTTTGTTTTGCTAGCAGGATTTTCAGTCCATTTTTAATGCATATATACACACACATGCACCTTGGGGTAAACAAATATATATTTATATGTATTACTTCAAGTACTCTTCTGATATGAAATCCAGTAAGCCACTCAACAATACTGTAATTAGAACTAATAGCTAATTAAATACATTTTTGATTGCATTACTTTTTTCATTTATTAACCTTGTTGATGCCTGCTTGTTTACATTGATGTGACAGACAGCAGGAGTCAAGCGCATTGTCTGCGCTCCTAGAAAGCCAGGCCACTGCCAGGTTCCCAGTCTCCACAGTGGTGCTGGTGGACCTCTTACGAAAAACTGTTTGTAGCCCTCTCCTCAACTCCAAAAATTGGTCTCTGGGCTAAAGGCTTTCTCCAGCCCACGAAAGCAGTGTGCAGTATTAGAAGTGCACAGCAACACTGCAGACAGCAGAAGAGAAAGCTGCTCTCAGAACTGCCATATAGCCAGGCAAGGTTTGCCTCAACAAGTAGAGCATGAAGCTGCACTACTTTCAAGGTTTGTAGCACTCAATGTCTGTTTCAGCTGAAGACACATCGCAGACCTTTCAGTACCCATTAAGTCTGCAGAAAATTTAAACATCCTCTTGGTACAAACAGTAAAAGTCTCAGTGTAAACAAATGTTCCTATGAGCTTAACCAAACCACTGATGACCCACAAGTAGACTCATACAAAGGGTCAGTGCAGAAGAGTTTCCTTACTCACTGACTTATTACAGCTTCAGGAAACAACTTAGGTTTTTGCACTCTAAATCCCCCTTGTCAGTAAGGCTAAGATTTATATCACCAATGAATGTTCAGCAGAGATGATTTGGATCGGACTGGCTAGGTTACATCCAGTATCTACAGAACTCTCACGTTTTTGTTTACAGCCTGCCCTGACGGATTTTGCACATCAACATCAAACATATTCATTGACAGCAGAATAACTGTGTTGAGTTCTACTGTTTCACTATTTGCAGCGAACGGCTGCAACATACCATGTTCCTAATCTTGGGATAGAAACAATAGTTCTACACTGTTCTCTGTTTTGATCTAAAGCTCTGACAAATCAAGGCTGTTATTTTCCATCCAGATGACATTCTCCAGAGCAAGGCCCATTTAACTTAAACACAGCTCCCACAGAAGGAAAGGTAAGCAACAGCAGACAGCTTTTAAGGTTTCATGCCTCTTACTTACCAACTGGGAAAGTGAACAGAAGCCTTTTGCCACACATACAGACTTCTCAGCAGGATCTTGGATACCCAGAGGATTGCACCTCTCAGCCACTCAGTACCTGACTAGGTATTATTCTGAGTGAGACCCATTAGGTAATGAGCACCAAGTGTCACAGCACAATTATGAGATTGCTACCACAGGGGCTCCCTGTAGCTCTGCTTTCTCCTGCAAAAACACCTAATTTCTGCACATAAAGAAGAAGCTCATCAAGGCATTTTGAGACACTGGAAAAGAAGAATGCATTAATAAATACATCAAGTTAGATCCTACGTTGATTATCCACCTTACGTCCTTGTCCATTACGGCTGACAACAAAAAGGCAGGTAGATAGGTTCCATGAGAGAAGACAAAGCACCAAGTGGTAGAGAAGGGACCTGGACAAACATGGTCCAGTGTTGGTCACATAACAAACTCCCTCTGTGCAGTCCTACCTTGGGTTTTCTCTGGTAAAAACAGCAGCATATCACTGCTGTGGGAAAATAACCACAGATGACTGAGCCATTTGGATACTAGGAGGACACAAAAATATCCAGCCAGAAAGATGAGAGGAGCAGTATGGCCAACTTTCAGATTTATCTGCTATTCCTACAATTTCAACATTTAGGTTTTTTTTCTGCAAGGCAGTATGAACAGCTGCACAGACAGGAGACTTGCCAACAACAGGAGTAGTTTCTGCCACCTGAACTTCACCCAAATCTCTTCATACAGTCAGAAGATACTGAGGCTCTCACATAAGACTATTTCCTTGCTGAAGCAGTCACCACAGGCAATAGCTGGAAAGAGTTAGCTGTAGGATGAATAAATGTGTAAGAATTATTGTTGTGCAAGTAACTTTTGGGTTTGAACAAGAGAAGCATTTATGTAGCTTATAATTTAATTAATATTTTCTAAAATTTAGATTTCCTTTTTATATGCTGAAATAACTGTTTCAACTTTTGCAACTGTTTTCCTTAAAACCACTAAATGAATTGAACATGACTTTATGGATACCGTTAGTCCACCTGAATCTAAGTTTTAATTATGATTTTCACGTAAGAAAAACAGCTGAAAAATAGAACTCCGTGAAACAATTTGATTTTCTTCCTCTCTCAAAAAATTCTAAACAGACATTTCAGGAGCAAAGATAATAGAAGCCAGCTCCTTCACAAGAGGCAGTAGTCGCCTCATACAAATGGAGAATGGAGAATACAAGAAAAAACAAACTAGTGCTTAGGATGCATATTAGTGTGTGAACATAATACATGACAGGAGCAATGAGAAGATGGAGCATAAGATTATGTTAACAAAGGACTAGGACTTGCTGTCACAGAGATCAGTTTCAGCTGGGCAAGGGCTCAGAGGTCAAAAGGAGTCCAAAGCATCCTCCTCCTCCTCCTCCTTTCTCCACCCCTGCTTCTGCACTGTGTTTCACCCCAGAAGTGATTCCTGGGGTTTACCACTGCCCCAGCTGCCTTCCTGTTTCACGGCTGGGGACCCCTCCAGAGGGCAGCAGCCATCTCTTCCATGTCTCTCTTCCAATCCCTCCACACTCCTGACTGTGGCTTTAGCTCAGTGTCTGGGATCCAGCCGGCAGAACGGCACTGCTCGGCGTGCAGGATGGATGACAGGAGAATCCTTGCTCCCTCCCTGCACACTGTTATCAGGTCTCAAGGACATGCTTGCCAAATGCATGTCACCAGGCATATGCAGCACTTGGCAGTTCTCCCTAGAAACCTGGCTGGAAGAGTTTCTTCCCCCTTTAACCTATTTTATTACTATTACTTTATTTTGTTTTTAATAACTGCATAATGTTTAGTTTAGGCACTTTACAGCCCTGCTGCCACACTATAAAGTCTCAAGTGTGCACAGTGATGAAATGCCTCAGGGAGCTAGTTTGCAGTACATGAGGTAACATCAGTTTGTAATTTAATTCCCAGTGCATTTAGCACATTTGAGAATAAGAAATAAAATCAAGCAAAGTTTCAGAGAGTAAGTTTCATCAGGTTGTGTGGGGAAAAAAAAAAAAGAAGGGACAGCGAAGTCCATGCCAGAGAAGAAATGCATCAGAGGTGGGTGACAACTGTCAGTGAAGGAATACACTGGAATTTGTCCTCAGTGAATACATTTATAGCATCAGCTGCCAAAGGTCAGTGAGCGCAACATGTACCTTACAAGGCAAGCAAATGGGACAAGGCAGAGAGGAACAGAAATTGCCCTGCATCCAACAGCACTGACATAATTGTAGAAGTCATTCTGACATCCTTTTCTGATTGATTTCATATCCTGATCTTTTAAGTTGCCATCTTAGTTCCAACTTGCGAGAAAATGTTCCAGAGACCATTTAGGAAACAGAGCTGGACATTAAGAATGTGGAATTATCACAGAGCATGCATTCCCCAATTCCTAAACACATATAATACACCAGCAACACCTTCTAGATTTCTTTTTCTCTGTATTTACTAGGCTTGTTACAACATTCTGTTCCTTTATTCATGCTATAAACTGCATCTCAGCAACACAAAAAA
This sequence comes from Picathartes gymnocephalus, assembly GCA_013390045.1. Taxonomy (NCBI): domain Eukaryota; kingdom Metazoa; phylum Chordata; class Aves; order Passeriformes; family Picathartidae; genus Picathartes; species Picathartes gymnocephalus. The sequence continues at coordinate 11,159 of WEKY01029038.1, read as the reverse complement.
TACAATAGAGCCCAGGGTCTGGCAAGACTGGCTTGCCAAATCAATGGCTTTGAACAGGATTACATCCAATAAGCAATTACAGCTAGGCATGGCCCTTTTTTGCCAATCAGTCAAGACAGGGACCTTTTCCTACCCTCATTTAACTTTTTGCCTCTTACAAAGCAAAAGGAGTGATTTATAAAGAACTCAGAGTGTATCTGCGTTTTGACTTAGCACCTACTTTGTACATATTGATGAGACAAGGAAAAACCTCAAAGTGGATCAAAGAAGGCCCCACTGTCACAAAGCAAGAAGTTGTGGACTCCATCCATTTTTTGCCTTGCCTTCTACTACTGCAAGCTGACTATTTTTGCTCATAAGAGTATGCAAACTATCCCTAACTGCAAAATGGATACAGCACAAATATATTTGGTCAGCACAAATATATTTGGTAACATCACATAGATATGTTGTATGAATAATGAGGTTCAGTTGCGGCCTGTCACACAGAAAGCATGTCAGCTTAACTGATTTTTTGAAAAGTTGACTGAGTCAGATATAATTCAGCAAAGGAGAAATACTAAAGAGAACATCTATGTTTGATATAACATTCCTTTGCATTTTTAATACATTATTTGCTGGGGAAAACAGTAATAGAAGTTACATTGAATCATATTCCCCTCACAATTAACTCTGATCCCATCAAATGAAAAACTGGGAGTATCTTGCCCACATAATCTTTATTACCAGCTAATTCCAAGTACTTCTAAAAAGAGATTGTTTGTTGAACTAAAACACTCCAGAAAAAGCAGCATATCCATCTGAATATTTCCAGTTTTTAGATTTCCAGTTATCTAGATTCTCCACAGCTATTTTGAAACTTAGACAAGTCAGACAAGCCATTACTCAAAATGAAAATGGTAAGCAATTGTATCATTCCAAACAATTCACAGCCTGTGCACAATGGACACCAATTTATTCCCAGTCAAGAATGTAGTCCGTATACAAAGTCATGGGTAGTTATTTTCCTCTGACTAGCCATTCAAGCTGTACAGTAGAATTGGGTGACTACTGTCATCCCTGAATTACCTAAGGTAAGAGGCAAGCAAATACTATGGGTAATAGAAAAGCCTGGGTAACATACGACTGGGTATTTTACTCCAACATATTTACTTGGGTTCATAAAGTCCTGCTAGATACGCATTAGCACAGCTTTGTCAGCCCTACATTTGCTGCAGAGGCACTCAGCAGACACTGTATAAGTCTCTGAGGTCTTAGACACATTAGATAAACTCGAAGGCAGGACAAGTGTCTTTTTTCTAGTTTTTAGACCCTTGGTAGCTCACGGATTTTAAGTACTGCCTAGTCTTTCTCCCTCTCCACCCCAGAAGAAAATCCCCAAAGCAATGGGGTGATGACAGCCAGTGGTGGCACAGCCCCTTATCAGCCTCCCTGCCCTGCAGCCCGGCACAGATCTCCCACTGCCACGCCGCAGCCCACCATCTGGCCCTGGGTAAGTGACTTGACTGTGACCCCCCCAGCTTCAGCACCAGGAAACCTGCCTTCCCCTTCACCTCCTGCACCTCTCAGAGCTTCCCAGAAAGGAGGGGACACCCTGGGCCCATGCAAGCTGCTTGAGGCTATGCCTGCATCTGAGCAGTCCCACACTGACCCCTTGCTCATTATACAGCTGAAAAGCGTAGTGACAATAGAATCCAAGCTGCCTTCTTAGGAAGCAGACAACAGTAACAATCAATTTGAAGCACAACAGACATTAAACAAGTACAGCAATAAGCTGATTAACTGGTTTAATCAAGCTGATTTGTAAAAAAGTCAATTATCTAATAGAGGAAATACCTTTAAATAACCATCTAACTTATTCAATGGTTCCTGCACTACTCTATAATACAATATTTAACAGATTTCTGAATTTTTCACTAAATACTTAGAGGTTTGAAAAAAGCCTAAAAATTGAGAAAGAACTTTCTGCTTCAGGTTACAGAAATTTCAGTGTCCTACATACAGTAACTTCTTGATCAACTATTTCCTGCAATTATTTGCTTCTCAAAACGTTCTTTTTTAGGTTTGCCTTAATATACCTTGGGTATATCAGGTGATCAATGAAACTACACTAATTTTACTTCATGCTGAAGATCTTAACTGCATGCAGTTATTTGACAAGACAAAGAGAGAAGCATTTTACGTTCACAGAATAAAGTTTTGGCTGAAGCATCAAGTCTTGCATTAAAGAATGTGTCAAATAATCAGAAAACAAAACATCTGCTCCACTGACAAGTTGGTGTTAGTACTGTAAATTCATCTGCAAACTTTGTTCCAAGTATGCCACCCACAAGGCTGCATAAGAAACTGTTTAATACAGGAAGTCTGAACCTGTTTCCATTAATACCACTGGGAATTCAATCACTATCTTAAACTAGATTTCACAAAACCTCTTGTTTCTTGGCTGCAGATTAAGAAATAAAATATTTTTTAAAAAAAAATCAGCACCTGGGTAGCTAGGTTTTCAGTTGTGATTTTTCTGATGAGTCTCACATGTGCTTTTAAAAGCTCTCTTTTTTTGAGGTTTAGATTAGTCTCTGGTCACCTTACAAAACAGAAAAACTTCTGTTTACAACAGAAAACTTATGTTTCTACCATGACAGCTTCAAGAAAAGGAAAACAGAAAACCAATATAACCTAAGAAGTTCATTCAAAACAGCTGGATACTAACACTGTGCCTGAAAAAAAACCACATTTTTTTTAAACAAATACAAGAAAGTATTAACATTGAATTGCTTCCCTTAAGGAGTGGTCCCCTATCTGTATGTTTAAGACTTCATGTTGCCTTTAACTGTATGACCTTTCTCTAACAATCCCAAAAGCCTCTTCCCAGCCAAAAATTTCAGAAATTGATAGAATACCTCTTAAATCACTATGTAGCAAGGAAATAGATTAAGCTAAAAATATGTTTTCTAAAAAAAGCATTCAGAAATAAAATCAGTAGGGCTTAACACTGCAGACAGTATAAGAATGTAATATTGATATAAAACAGAACTGTAACCAATGGAATTACTAGATCTAGAGAATATGGCTGATAAACTCCTCCCAGAATTGATCTACGAATGATATAGCTGGATAGGTTTCCCCATACAACAGCTGAATATATGCTTTACATAGGTTTATATAAATTCACAAACCTGTCCCCATCCCATTTTCTCCTTTCTTTTGAGGAAGGGGGAGGGAAGCAACATGGAGAGAAAAAGGGAGCAAGAGGCTCTAATCTGAAAATGCTACAATTGTGCAGGACTCATGATCTGTTTTAAAGCTATAAAGATGAGGTTATTAACCTATATATCTGGGAATGAAGTGTTTATCTGGCAAACCTCTTCTAAGCACAGCAGTAATTTTCTTATGCAGAGTTCACTTTCAGTAAAGCCTCAAAGAAGGAGGGGGTTTAATTGTAAGGGAAAGTTACTCAAAGCAATACATAAAATTTAAAGAGCACTGAAGAACTTTAAGTATGAAAAGCTTTTAAGATACAGTAGAAGCAATTACTTGCTGATAGAGCATCAAGAGGAAATTTATTACACGCAATTTCACTGAGAGACAAATAAGAGGCACTCTTGCTCTGGAGCAAGTTACTGCAAAGTATTTTGGACCTGACTTTGCCAATAAAATGCTGCAGCTTTCCATTCCCTGCCTGGTATGTAATTTCCCTTCTTAACTGAGATAACAAAGTGATACAATTCAGGTTCCCACCACATTCAAAACTATCCTAAATTTGGAAAGAAAAGTTGCTTCAGGTTGCATCTCCTCAACCAAACTGAAACAAACTTCAGCTGAAATAAACTTGCTTCAATATCTCAGTTATCACTTTCTTCAACAGAACCTGGAATTAAATCCAATCCTGTATATGCTAGGTAGTTGTCCATTACACAAAAGAAATGTACACCAAAGAGATAAACACCTGGAGAACAGTTTACTGCTTCTCATTCCAAGCTTTTTTGTTTAAGGGATGAATGGCATTTCATGGCCACCTGTGTCCTCATAACTCAGGGATAGCGTTTGTAAAACTCTTTTTTCTATTTTTGATGTCAGTTCATGGAGGTGTGGGCAAAACAGCACCAAAAGGTTATACCTGTGACCTAGACATAATCAACCCATGTTTTCTTCAGTGACCATATTATAATGCACATTTTTGCTTTTTCCACCAGTTGGTATTTTCACACCACAAGCAGGTAACTAAATGTATCCTGTTGTAAAGAAAGGAATGTTGTTGAATCTGTTGATTTTTAAAAATACAGCTCCTTTTTTTGCTTGCATTCCTTCTATTGTTCAGCATGGTCTTACACTGACTTAAGAAGTATTTAGAAATGAAGTGGCACTTCTTTCTATCCTGCTTCCTATTTTCTTCCTCAGCTACTTTCTCCTCTTTAAAGAGAGAGAATGAAATGCAACAGATTTAAGATTCTCTTACAATAGCTACTTAAAATTGAAAACAAAACTGTGGCAAAGAAAATTCATTGATACATTCTTTCTGCAAACATGGTTTAACATGTTGGCCAAGCCCAGACTGTCCTCACATCACAGTAACTACAAAGAGAGTTCAGACTTCTCCAGCTGAGAACATATGAAGTAGATAATCAAAATACTTATCAGAATTTGCTCCTAAGTAAATTCATCGGTGTCTCAGAAAAAATTCACTAAACACTTAATCACACAGAGCTCCCATCAATTTTTATTTCTGTTTTTCTAAGGGGACTTCTGCTTAACAAAATGATTTTATCCAAACACATCAACCTCATAGCTTGTGGACAACAAAGAATGTAGAGAAAAACCAGAGCAAGGTCACGGCAAAAGAGTCCTCCCAGATTCCAGGGAACGGAATGTATAGCCATGCTCTTACACTCCCTACCTCCTACATGGTCCGCAGGACAAAGACGCACAGACCATATCATGTATCTTGTGACTACAATAACAGTTACAAAACTGTCACTGGGGCCCAGAAAAAGAAGTTGAGAATGAATGAATGGGCACCCACATCTATAGGCACACCTGCTATAGTCGGGAACTTCATACCCACACAGCTGTTTAAGGGCCTTTGAACACGCCTAAGCATAGCCAAAGTAAAACTCAACATCCCACTTAGATGTGTTAATTTAAATAAGGAAAGCCAAAATGTGCTTGCACGGATAATTATTTTTGAACGTTTCTTAGCAGGGATTATGTATCTTTTTTGTCCACTAGGATATGTTGCACTCATACACACACATAGGCACACAGAGGATATTCTTCTAGGACTTGCTGTGACAAACATCTGAACAATCGTGAAGCCAGCACAAATTATAATTTGCATGGATGTTGGAAGAGGATGTTTCAGCAGATGCACAAATCATAAAAAATTAGGAGGAAAAAGAAATGAATGCTAGTTTTACAGATACAGATTTTTTTCCACACTGCAGAGCAGAAAAGCACTTACTAGAGGACTAAAGCTGGAAAAATTTATGGTGCTTGTTACTTAAATTCTTATTTTATCTCTCATGTGTTTAGCATCTACTTCTCAGCTTTTCATATATATATTCTGTAAGAAAAAGGTTTGCTAGGTTGTTGATATGGGAATATTTGCCTTGCCTGGCTTTTAGATGAGAAGGATGTGTTTCACTATTTCTCTTCTGGTCTCTGCAGAACTGCAGTTGTGTTTGCCTTGAAACAGAAAACTAATATCCATGTCAGGTGCACAGCTAGCATAGATTAGATGGAACAAATATATCTACATAAAATCTGTCTTGAATGATATTTAAAGGAACACTAAAACACAGATGCTTATTTATTTAAGTAAGAGAACTCTTGAAAATGCTTTTTCCCAAAGGCTGAAAGTTGAAAACCAGTTAATCACCAAATAAAATGGGATTATAATGAAGATTTAAACAGGCAAGACACATATGGTAAAAAAAAAAAAAAAAAAAAAAAAAAAAATTCATTTTTAACAATCTTCCTTAGGCAGAGAAGATTTTAAACAATCTTCCTTAGGCAGCAACTCATTAAAAGTTGCTTTTAATGACCGTATTTTTAGCATGCACTTCATGTACTTTCAAGAAAAAGAGGGGAGAAGATGTTTTTGAGAAAACAAACTAATGGTTGTATTATAAGGAGAACAGAGGAAAATTAATTCTATAGTTTCTCACTTGTCAGTAAATTACTTCATAAGACTTCAGCTCATGTTAGAAGCGATCCTTTCACAAACATTCCAGAATCATAATCAGGCCAATCACTATTATTTAGAGGAGTGGGCTCACGTTCCAAAGGTGTTTTTGAAACACTCCAGTATTCAACTATCACACTCCTACGTTACAAGGAGTTCCCTGGGGTCCTACAATAAAAGCCCTCCTCCACCTCCTCCTTCCTTTTGCACACATATGTATTTTGTTTTTTGGAACCAACTTTGAATCAGCAGCTCTGACAGATCTAAAAACCGAAATAGTATCTTAAAGGCCAAGATTAACCATTTGTACTCCAACAAAACAGAACACAAATGTGGTGTGCTTTAGTGATTTAGTAAAAATGGACCTAAAGGATACAGTTGAAATAAAATGAAATACTGCATTACAGAACATTGGCTCTAGACAGGTAGTGTTTGACAAAACATTTCTTTTATATGACATAAATATCCTCACAATACAATGTCTGCTCATCTCCTGCTGACAACAGAAGGAAGTGAATAGAACCAAGTAAGACAAGGATGGTTTTCCCCTCTGTTTTTCTCTTTCTTTCTTGTTCTGCCCTGCCCTGGAAAACTGCTCTTTTTGTAGTTTCCCCATCTCAGACAGTTATGGGAGAACCTCCTAGTGAAGGAAATAAGAACCCAGACAAGAGAATGGCACTCTGTTCAGGGCACCTCTTGAACCAATAAGGTAAGGCAACTTGAAGCAGAAGGAAAGAGTTTTTCCAGTCAAGAAATCCCCTATCTGTCTTTCTTTCCACTTGCCTTTCCAGCCTCCCTAAGGCCCTCTGTCAGGTTGGAAGAAAGACTCAAATTTTATTTTTGATAAATTTTCTTTTGAAATAACAAATAGAAGAGGAAAACACCAGTGAGTTGTCACACATTTTTACTTGGTACTAGTTTGGCATTAAACTTCCCCCTTTGCTGGTCCAAACAACAGCAGTGCACTGTCCACAGACTGGCACAAAAACATGAGGAATATGCTGCTCCACTATCACATTAATGAACATTCTCTCTACTCTACTTAGGTAGTGTTAAATGTGTGTTGCTTTGCTGTGCCCCTACTTGGACTTGCAGATATTTTTCTCTTTTGCTCAGTCTCACCAGACAAAATGACACTTGACCCATCCTCATGGTGGTTCCTAAGGTTGATGACATGATCTTACTACTTTTAGCTGTTTTAATGACAAAAGATGCTAATCCTTCAATACTTTCAAGGCAAGTATTTGCTTGCTTTGATAAAGTAAAAAGACCATTGTTGTGACCATTCTTTCTTTCTACAATACATCTGAATGCATAAATGTTGGTGCTCAGTGGACAGTCTAAGACAAAGTGTTGTTTGTTTTCATAAAGAACCTGAATCTGGTACAAAGGAATAAGGTGCAATCAAGTCATCTGGAATGGGAACACTGCAGACCACAACTGTCAGCTTGACCTTCCCCCTGTGTAATTTTTCCATCCTTACAAATATGTCTTGCAGCACAAGAAAGAATACACAAATGAGACAAAGAAAGCCACATCCCTTCTCTGCCAATGAACAGCATTATATATTTCCATACAATAAACAATTTGGTCTGTGCAATTTAGCCTCTAAAAAAAGTATGACAAACCAAAATACAGAAGAAACAAGTTTCAAGGAGAAAAAGAAGTATATATCTAAATTATACCTTCCCAGCAAAAGATGTCATATATAGTTCTTCCCTTAGACCGCGATTCTAAATGCTATTTCAATGTAAGAACATTCTCTAGTGATGAAATATGAAGAGATGATGATTTCCTCAAATTAGAAGGACATTAACAATTAAGTGTTAATGTGAACATTGTTACATTAAGGCAATTATAACTGTATTCCATGAAGAGCAATACGAAATAATTACTCGTATTCTCAAGTGATAAATCTAAGAGAATGAGATTCCCAATCTTTAATTCATTAGATGGGCAGTTCTCATTTCCAAGTGTAAGAAAGAATCAGCCTTTCTTTATTGGAAAGGTATCTCCTATCTTTCATTACTGAAGTGTGCATGAACTTTCACTCCTGTTTGACAATATCAAGCAGCAAGCTGAAGGCATTTTCAGGATATCCAGCCATCTCCAGGTCCAGTATCCTTCTAATCAATACTGTTCACCTCTTCCAGGTGCCTTTAAATGCAAAATTCACAAGAACCAAGGAGCAGTCATGCTCACACAAGAGATTCCCCATGTGTATGCAAATGCACCCCAACTGATGGTTCTCGGACCCAGTTTGAGAAAAAACCTTAACTGAGAAAAGGTGTACGACATAGCACACTCACCACTTAAAATCTGCTGTACAGAGAAGTTGTCCCATAATAGTTTGCATGCTAATATTTGGCTGTCAATGATCTTTTCCATCTAAATCTTCCAAGAAACAAAGAATGTCACAATCCTCTCTGTGGGATCATGAAGCTCTGATAAATTACTGGGGGAAGAGAAATGCTGGAAATCTTATAATCCTATTTCTTTCTTTGAACAGCAAAGCAAGCCTAAGTGCATTGTTGGTGCCAAGTAAAAAATGCAGAAAAAATAAATGAAATTGGGCATAATGACATCAATGCCTCTAACCACCAAACACATACTGAAACCTTTCCATCCTCATAAACCTGGCATTCTTTGCTGACTTTTAGACGCTATCACTCCACACTCTGCATATTAAACACAGAGGTACTGGCTGGCTGTAATAATTAGGAAACCTTGCCAAAAAGATGTTAGCACAAGGAATGCATCAGGTGACACACCAGTGCCTCCAAGGACCCTGGGACCTGTCAACCTCTGTAACTATATCCTCCTGGCCTGTCACAGTAGAGTTAATTAGAAACATCTGTAGTAGAGAGATCAAGCAGAGGCAGTGGCGGCAGCTTATTTGCACAAGAAAGGTACAACTCATGTGGGAGGTAAAGAACGTGGAATCACAAACAGATACAGATCAGTTACATGAAACTGATCAGTTATCTGAGATATATGTGCTTCTAAAATGAAACTACCCAAGTAATGCAAATGCAAGACCGATGAAAAGCCTTAACTGCAACACTGGCAAACCGACCTACTGGAATCTTTACACTGAAGTCTCCACTGACATGCCATGCACTATTATCTATTCAGCCATTATGTTTCTGCTCCACATGTTCCTCTAAGAAATGAACTATATTAGCTCCACCTTATATTTTTGCTAAGGACCTTATGAAAAGCTAAAAATGGCAATTTGTTTAATCAGAGTTCATGCTACACTTTACAGCAAGTTAATAATAATCATAATAATCATAGTTAAGTTCCTTTAACTATGATTCTCTTCTTCTCCTGAAATGAGATGTACTTTGGAAAAAATCTCTTAAAGATGAAACTACAACTTTTTGGTTTTCCCGTTCCCCAAGCACAGATCTTTTGGTCTATGATAATATATCACAATTTGGGTCTGTATGAATAAGTATTATACTCCAAAGAGAGTTCAAGAAATTCAAGTGGTAAAATAAATTTATGGCTGAAAGAGAACTTGGCAGAGTTGTGCACGTGCACAAATACATCTCAGAGAACTCTGCATTCCTACAACTCCATCCTCCTACTTCCGCATTAGAAATCAAGAGCTTTTAATAAATTAGTACAGGATGGCTGCACATGTTTCAGCTGATCTCTCCTCTTTTCAACTACAGAGTATTCCCATACCTGAGCCCATAAAAACTTGTCAGAAAAAACAAAGTGGAAAACAAAACAAAACAAAAAACCAAAAAAAACACCAAAAACCAACCAACCAAACAAACAAACAAAAACAACAAAGAACCCCCCCCAAAAAAAATCATCCATTTTGTTTCATCTGTAGGACACATAAAGAAAAAGTGGGTGGAGAAGCCTCAATATATACATAAGGATTTGCATAAACAAACCACACAATCAAAATACAAATCTGTAAACAATATTTGGCAGGCATTTTCTGAAGTAATTGTGCTCTCCTGACTTTTAAATCAATACTGTGCTGAGCCTTGGGCTCCCAGCAGATTTTCCCCAAGCAAACAGCTGCAGTTGTTTATGCTATTGTAGCCCCAGAATGCCCCATCCTCACAAACTGCCCGCTACAGAGCAAGCAGTGGCACATGAAAACACCTTCCCATGAGCCAAATCTCCACACTTTGGGCATCGGGCAGATCTCAGGGGCTGCCTCATGAAGTGAGCAAAGGGTCCCCATCGCATGGGCAACTTCTCTCACCCCCACTGCTGCACCAGGGCTGGCAGAAAGATGTGACAGCCAGCACTGCAAAGCAACACCTCAAACCCTCAAAGCTACGTTTGTTGAAGGTGATTTGTTAGAAACACTGATTTTCCTGAGAAATTTTGTGAAAAGATGATAGCCCTCAAAGTTCCAGAGAAATGCTTTCTTGCTGACTTTAGTCCTCTTCACTTATTTGTGTCCAGCAGTCCCACTTCAGAGCCTTCTGTTTCAAAGCTAAGTTGCAGGTCTTCTTAAGACCATTTGTACTTATGCTTTCAACGACTCTTTTTTCTGCCTTTCAATCCCAATTTCTTGTGTTCAACTACTTAAAAATTCTGAAGGTCTGTATTACCACATTCCCAAGGAACAATTTATAGTAACAGTACTTAAAAAACTAATTATCTGATTTTGACATGTATATGCTTTAAAGAAAAGGAGCTATTTTTCTTGGGGTTTTTTTTTGGGGTTTTTTTTTTTTTTTTAGTAAAACAAAAGCTCTCTGCATTTAAGAGCAATATATAGAGCTACATGAAATAACAGCTGGAATAACCACGTCAGTGCTTGGTAAAGCTGGGGAGTTAATAACTCAGGACTGCAAAGGTTTACTTGCTTTGGTTACTGATAAGTCCAAGTGTGAGTGTTACTCAATTCTGTAGCACAGCCTGCAGCAACACAAAACTGCAGAGTGGTTGAACAGAATGCAAAGATTGTGACTTCCAGTGTTCCATTTTCATCCAAAAAAAT
>WEKY01029032.1:7699-20342 GCA_013390045.1 Picathartes gymnocephalus | reverse complement strand
GCCAGAGTACTTAGACTACTACATTACATTGACGCCTGGGGTGAGAAGTCAGCATGAAACCACTACATGAATTGGTGTTTCCGCCCAGTTTTGAATGCAACCTGCGACACCCTTTGAACTGTACTTTGAACTGAATATGAACTTTTCTCATATTCAATTTCTTTATCGTGTGTTTATAGTATGGCAAGATCTACACTAAATAACTGCCTTATATTTTTGTTTTAAAAAAAGAAAGTTATTATCTGTACATTTTTGTAGGTCTGCATTTATTGATGACATATATACACTATATAAGAAAATTCAGGATGTTCTTCCCGAAATAGCAACAACAGTAATATGAAAGTATTAGTGAAATCAAATTCTATTGAGGTCATGTTCAAAGTCTGAACCCCAGAGGACTAGACCTAAAATTTGAAATCCCTCTAAGTGAGGAAATGAAAACTGTGTGTACTTTTAAAACTTGCTATTTTTTTATTGCCCATATCAACCTACATATTGATAATATTTGGTGCTTATCAAAAGGATCTTGAGAGTATCAGAAAAATAATCTGAAGAGAGAGACATAGAAGAGAGGCCCTTCTTCTTTTGAAGGCATTTAAAAGCAGTAGTAATTTACAAAATCTTGGTCATATATCACACAAACTAATCCCCAAATCAAATGTCACAAATATAATTAGTAGCTGATACAAGCTCAATGTTATACTATTGCCAAGATAATTAATATTCTTTCAGCAGCATTACAAATCTCCTCTTAATATTTTTCTCTGCTAGCAAGCACAGATTATGTACAATTAAAATCTTTTGATGCAGACCTTGATTTTAATGATGTTTGTCAACTTCTAGTTGAGAAAATTGGTCATTTTTGCCTTGGTCTGACATCAAATCCATTTTGAATTAATTACATTTCAAAAGCTGGTTTATTTTACCTTGTGTGGCCCAGTGCCTCTGGGACTGTAGTGTCGGAAGAATTGCTCCAGTGCTTCTGGCAGTGTGGGGTCTCTCACAGGAGTAGTGGTTCCTTATTTAAAGAGAGAAACTCTTACAATTATGCAACTTCATATGTCTTAAAATCAAACAAATGCATGCAATTTACTGGATATTTTGAATCCTTCAAATGCATATTGTTGGTGATGATGGGTTTTTTGTTTTGCTTTTTTCTTGGTAGTTTGGGGTTTTTTTGTTGTTTTTTGGGTTTTTTTGTTTTTTTTTTCTTTTTTTGAATTTGTTAGTTGGACAGTTAGGTTTTGAAGGTTTTTTTGTTTTCCTGACTGGATTGAAGAAAAATCTTTCTATTAAAACATTGACAATCCTCCCTACGGAGAAGCTATAAATTGTGCTGAACTTTACACCAGATTCTGAATACATCTTTACTTGTGCTGAAGTCGCATGAGCATTTACTGTACCAGCAGTTCACTGAAATCCATCCTATTGAGTTCACGCCTAAAGTTAATAAAAAGTTGAAATATATTAGCTGATGGTTCACATGAGAGCCTGCAAAGATATCAGATGATATGCTAAGTAACAGAGTAGGACATTGGGCACTTTGACACTTTGTTTCAGCTGACTAAGAGATTTGGGTTTAAATTCAAAAAGTTATCTTGATTTTGAAGTGGGAATTTATAAAGAAAAATAAGTCTTTCTGGCCAACACAATAAGCCCAACAACAGTCCTTCCCAGGTCAAAGTCACAGCTGTGCCTTCAGATTATTTCTGAGAGTACTTACAAGTTAAGGCATGCATTCATGGGAATTGCATAATTAAAATGGATTTTAATTGAATGCAAAAGATTGTGTGGACCTTAGGCTTTATGAATAAGAGTGGCTTATTTGGCTTTAGGTAAATCTGTTCCCAAATGATTTCTGCTAAGCTAAAAAAATCAAGTTATTTTATTGTGACTGCTCATAAATATTTCCTACTGGTTATTGGTTAACCCATCTCAGCATAAATTTATACCTTAAATTATATTGGTAAAAATTTTTCAGGAAAAAATATTCGAATTAACCAAACCTGCCAGACCTGAACCTTCATGCTATAGTTTTCCATCTGTGAAATTTGGTGAATTAATCCTTGATTTCTCCTAGCCTTTTTCAGTCTTAGGTGTTGAGACTGCAGGCTGCTAATGCGTAGAACCATCTTTTGTCTGTGAGCACAGTCAGGCACTAATTTCAGAAAGGGCCTCCAGGTGCTACTGTAAAACAGATTAGCAGTTATTAATATGTAATTCTTGCAGTATAACCATCCATATAAGCAGTGAAGTGCCTTCATTTTCTTACCTATTTTCAACATGTCTGAATGTGAACTGGTGTCACATAATCCTAAAGAACATGCTAATAGTCATGATAATCAAGGAAGGAAATTCTAGAGGGATTAAATCATATTTCTTTTTACAGAATGAGCATGATAAAAGATGCTGTTTCTACAGGAACACAGAGGTAGTCTAATGCTGAAAATCCTCAAATCCTTCTGAATCTCAAGTTAATTAAAATAAAACTTTATTGATCATGCTAGCTAAACTAATAAGAAAATTTATCAGTTACTCAGAGTTACAATATGTGCTTTTACATTTCCAGAGGAAATGTAATCCTAATGTTAGGGCTTGCCTACACCACATCAGAGGAGTATTTTGAGGTTTTCTGTGTAAGTCATGTATTTTAAAATGGAACTATCTGACTCCCCAATACTAATGCAGTTGATCTTATTCCAGACAATCCCTTTTAGATTTTCATATTTTCAGTATTTGACATTTTACAACTAAGTTTAATTAAATATATATAAAAAATCTTAGGGCTATTTTTAAAATTTTGCTTATTAGCCATACCCTAAATACATTATTTAATGATTCTAAATACATTATTTAATGATTCTACTGTCTGAAATTATTTCAGTCATGACTGCTTCATTGATGTGTTAGCACTGAAAAATAAAGAAAAAATGCCTTTTGAATTTTAGCAAATTAATAGGGATGCCATTCTTAGATCTAGGCATTGAAATATGACTTCAGCTTCAGATGCAACTAGAAAATATCTTGGGTCTCCTTTTGTATAGATGTGTACCACAAGTATGTGTGTGACATGATGCTTCTGATATCCTTCACATTACTTGTTTGTAGCTACACACGGCTTCTCCAGTCTTGAAACTGGTTTCCAGGAAACTTAACTGTTTATTTTTGTGTTTTAATTCCAATGAAGACTTTATTTAATTTTTAAAAAAAAATTCAGTAAACTTCTTTGATAAACCTCTGATCCACTCTGAGTATTTATGTTGGTGTCAAGACATAACATGCTTGACAAGCTTAAGCAAAAGCTTCATATAATTCATTCAAAATCATACCTGCCACTCTGACTAAACTGGTATTTTATAGAAAAGACAGGAAAAAAAAGTATTTGAGAAATGGTTAAACATATTGCATTTAGATACAATGCTATGTAAGCTGCTAGCCAGAGGATATATAGTATTTATGGTCTCTATAATCAATAAAATAATGTATTTCTGGATACTCCTTGTCAGATTCACACATTACCCTCAGAATGACCTTCATTAATATCTACCATGTCATTTCCCATGAAGGGGAAAAATCTTTCAGTTTTGGCACTGTTTATAGTATAATATGACAATCAGTTTTACGGACTGAAAGTGACAGAGTGGCTGTATTCATTATGCTGGTTTGACAAAATGACAGAATGCAAACAAATTTCTATTTTGTGACCTAACTATGATGAAATTTGTTTTCTTCACAGAGTTCATTGGACAGCTGATTACATATATTGCAGCAACAGATTGTTCCACGTACATGTAAATGTGCTTTGACCACTGAATGAAGTAGGAGGTTTGACAGAGGACACTTCAGCCAGGAAGAGTGATGGACTCTCATTTGTCACTATTGAGACAGCTGATTTTTCAAACCCAGCATACTATAATAGTTTTTTAAGACATCATTTTGACGTGGTCTTGGTGTCGGCTAGCAAAGACTCACTGACAATTCATCACAGGTTGGAGAGCAAGGCTGGCAAGGGCCCAGGGCAAATACAATCAATGAGCCATAGCCCAAGACTACTGGGAAGGAAGAAGTGGATGAGAAACAGAATCAGCTAATTAGCCCCTTCTCCTGTGGCCTGTGTATATTACTGATACATATTTGACTTTTAACTAACAATCCCCTTCAAATTTATAGACTTTCCCTCTTTCACCACAGTTCTACAACCAAAAAGTTGCAGAGATTTATTTTGTAGAGTTGCAAATAATTATCTGTATAGAGTAAGAACCTTTTAACCTTTAATTCCTAAATCAATCTCCTTGGAAAAGTATGAACCTCTGGCACCTACTAACCACCAAGAAGGGCTGGAAGGGTCCAGTGTGATGTTCACTCTGAATTCTGTATTATTGTATTTAAAGTTCTTACCCGTATCCTGAAATAATATTGTGTATGTCTAGCTGGGCTGTGATTAATGATGATTTCTAAAAAAGAGAAAGGGACTACAGTCAGCATCAAGGATGGAGATAGAAGACTAATGCTG
The DNA here is from genome assembly GCA_013390045.1 of Picathartes gymnocephalus. NCBI lineage: Eukaryota > Metazoa > Chordata > Aves > Passeriformes > Picathartidae > Picathartes > Picathartes gymnocephalus. Next base: position 15,829 of record WEKY01029032.1, on the reverse strand, counting down.
TGTGGCTAACAGAGAAAGCAAATGTCATCAGGCACCTTGAAAAAAGACCTTCTTCACAGAGCATTAGAGATATTTTCCAGTAATTCAAGATTTTTCTTTTTTGAAGTTTGGATTTTTATTTTGAATAATCCACTCTATATAACTCCTCACAGCAAACCCTATGTACTTCATAGTTCCCTATATACTTCTTAGCAGCTGAACCAGATTACAAAATAGGTTGATCTCTGAATTTTCTTTAAATATTGACAATCAAATAAGAATATTTGTAAAATCTTATATTAGAATTCAGCAAAGTATATAAGCATGCACCATATTTTCATGCAATGATAGTGTTTGAGCAGAAGGCTGCAGTAGAAGATCAGGTTGAAGTGCCCCAGGAGGTACACAGGTTTTATTTGCGGATTTTCTTCTTTTTTTTACTTCAGCTTTGCCAGTTAGATTAACAGCTACCAGAAATATTTACAAAGAGCTTTGGCAGCACATAATCTCTTCTCACAGAATCCCATCATTAATTGCACATAGGATGATAATCTGCATCATAAAGTAATTTTACCAAGATGCAGTATAAAGAAAAATATTTAATTAATTACATATTCTATCTGACTTGGTTCTTGAAAAAATTAATCATGCACAATGTCTATATTAAACAATATTTATACACAAAATATATGTAGAATAAAAGTATAACATAACCTTAACATTAAAATTCAGGTAATGATTAGCCATCATTAAAAAAATTAGCTCAGAATAAAGACCTGCAGAAGAAAGTTTTACTAAACAACTTTGGAAAAAAAAAAATAAAAACCACAAAAAAAACCCAAAAACAAAAACAAACAAACAAAAAAACCCCACAAAAAAACCCAAAAAAAACCCCCCCAAAAAAAAAAAAAAAAAACCCCCAAAAAAAACCCAAAAACAAAAACAAACAAACAAAAAAACCCCACAAAAAAACCCAAAAAAAACCCCCCCAAAAAAAAAAAAAAAAAACCCAAAAATTAGAAAAATATTTATAGTAGGTGACATTTTTAGTAATCATCTGATGTTTGAGAAAATGTGCATTTTCCTGAAATAACACTCAGGTTCTACTTCTTTTTTTCCTCTGTTCATTTAATGTAATGCACACAGTTGCTGCAGACCAGAATAGCTGCACTTCACTTGTACCTGTGTGGAAATGCAAATCCTACAACAAGAACAATTTAAAGATCTTTCTTAAGAAGGTTAATGAACTAACTGCAACATTACTGCTAATAAAACCAAACCTTTCTTCTTCAGTTTCACCTTTCATCAGATTATCTCAAAGACTTTCTGAACCACTAACTGTGTGGGGCAGTCATTTTTATGCTCTTTATACAGGAAATTATGCAGCTGAGAGGGATTAACCAAGTCTTTAATGGGCACACAGTGGGTAAGTAGCAGGAACAGTTGTGTTAATTGCAGTATGCTGCTCTCCTCCCTGAAAATTTCCTCAGTGCCAGGTTCTATACAGAAATAAAAGCTGGTTTTGGAAGTTCAGAAAGATACAATATATCAGGATAGAGCAGAGATCCTCAGCTGGCTTTTAGTGAGCTGGAAGGTATGCACATACTTGTTACCACCTTCAAGCAGATGAAGGTCAGGGAAACATCTGGGTAACAGATTAGGAGCAACTCTATTTTCATACCTGAACCAGAGCTGAAGTATTTCCAGTATTGCATTAATTTTTTAAAAATATCTTTTTAAAGCTGACATATTTAGTGTGGATGTGGCCTCATTCTAAGTACTCTGTGCAGCTCTGGGTCCTCAGAATTGAAAAAGGCTGTTAAAGCACTTGAGTGCATCCAGAGGATGAAAATAGACCCGGTGAAAGAACAGGAATGAATGTTCTCTGAGGACTGTCTGAAAACTTTGTGCTGGTTTATTTGTGAAGAAGGAGGCTAAAGCAGCAACTTCATAGTTCTCTACAGCTTCCTGAGAAGGATAAGTTGAGAGGGAGGTGCTGACCTCTTCTCCTTGGTATCCAGTGACAGGATGTGTGGGAATGGTTCAAAATTGCATAGTGGGAAGTTCAGACTTGACATTAAGAAGCATTTCTTTACCAAGAGGATGGTCAACCAGTAGAAAAGTCTTCCTAGACTTTTAGTCAGTCCTGAAGAGTTTAGGCAGTTGGACTAGATGATCATTGTAGGTTCCTTCCAACTCAACAGTTCTTTCTTGTTTAGTTTAGCCTCATCTAGTGTAGTCTAGTCTATTCTAATGTTGCACATTATTGAGAAGTTTCACTTAGCAAACATATCATATAGAAAATGTGCTTAAATACTTTTACAGTGCTTAGTTAAACAAATAATTAGTGCAGTATTTTGCCTGTAGGTATTTTCTTTTAGAAAATAAAGAATTTTAGAAGTGAAGTTGCTTTACCAGAACAGGCCAATTTCAATGCAGGCTTCTAAAGCACACTAAGCTGACTTTTTCTCCTTTTCATGCTCTCAAAATTTTCCTGATCTAAGCTACAGATTTCTAACCAGCTTACCTCATTCACAATGAAGGAATATGGATGAAAGATCCTAGAAAGAAATTGATATTTTTAAATTTCTCTTTCTTAGGAAGTCTTTTGTATATTATTTTTTGTTCTAACTTGAAAGGAATACCAAACATAGTACTTCAAGGGAAAAAACAAACAAACAAAAGAGATGTTCTAAGTGTCATGAATACTTTTAAGTGACAAAACAGTCCAAAACATATGGTGGAGTTTCTTGCTTGTTTGCTTCCTTATATCTTCTGTATTTGCATTATTTGGAAAAAAATAAACAACAAAAAAAGGAGCAAACAGACTAATAGGGATTATTAGGAATGCAGTGGAGCATAAACCAGCATAAACTACGACTATAAACCCATCACGTGGCCACACTATGCACACTGAGTGCAGGGCTGGCCCCTCTGCCACAGGAAGGACGTAGCTGGACTGGAGCAGGAACAGAACTGTACTGGTTTATGTGCGATTGCAAAGAGAAGAACTCTAACTGGACAAAGGGCAGCCAAGGAGGCATATTATTGTTATTAACAGAATACTAACTTACTTGGAAAAAGTGAATATGAAATTATTGTTCACAGCTACTTTCTGGAGTAATAACTAGTGAGTATTAGATTACATAAAGGTACTTTATCCACAAAAGAAATGTACTTTAAATTTTTAAGTCATCTTTACATGGTATTTCAAGTGTTTCAAGATTGATTATTGATTGATTAATATTTGGAAGAAAACTTCACTGAGTAGCATCAAATACAAAGGCAACTTTTGTGGCTACAGATTACAAAATACCTTGAGCCACAAACAATGCAAAACTATGTAAGTGTTTAGGAGACACTGTTCTACACAGTGCTACTGCTGCACACTGCAAAGGCAGCCAATTAGCGATTTGGTCCAGTTCAGCCATTTTTAATCTTGTACTGTCATATGCACAGAGAATTACTTATGGACAAATCGTTAGGGCAACAGTTTTAAGACCCAAAGTCTCCTGAGCATATTCCTTATCTGCACATCCAAATTTCCTCTGAGACGGAGCAACCTAGTTGTCCACTGTCTATATGTATCCTCCATCCATAAAATGAGTATTTTTCCTGCATCATAAGACTTTAAAATATTAAATACATTTAAAATATAAAAGTACATTTAAAAATACATTTAAAACATAAAATACATTTATATTGTGAATTGATATAACGATACAGAACTTTACAGGTCTCCAAAATTCCCAATTAAAGAGGAAAAAAAACCAAAACCTGTAAAGTATTCAAGTCTCCATAATCCTATAATTTATAAACATTGGACAGTAAAAACACATAACAAAGCAATAGCACATATTTCAATGTACTTCTACATTTAGATCCCATCTTTCTTTCTGTTACTGAAGGAAACAGTAAAGCATTTTGTGACTCTTCTTTAACAGGGACAAAAGAACTGGGGAAAAAGAAGTGTTTTCTCTGACATTCCTGCCTCTACCTCTTGTGTTTCCAACACAACACTGTTAGGACTAGCACATATGAGAAGAAGTAAAATTAACAGAATAGCTTCTTACACTCACTCCAGCACATAAGCTGTCATTTATCTCAGAATTCCAATCAGCCTAACAGTAAAAAAAATATCCTCTCACTGTGTTTTTTTTTCATCCTTCTTCTCCACCTGTTTATTATGCCTTTGATTCTGGCTTGCCTTTCTCCAATTAGGTTGTGAGTTGTCTGAGAAACCTTCCTACAGTATCCAACCTAGGCCTCCTCAAGGGCACATTTCCTTCATAGAGTATTGCTCCTTGTGTCCATAACTTCTGTTCTAAATGGGTGACAGAGTCAAATCTAAACCAGCAGCAGCTACTGAAGACAGTCAGCCCCTAAATATTTGCTTCTTGAAAATGAAGTGGGATTTCTGTACAGAATAAAGAAGGATGTGAGGAAATCTCTACACTTTGATGAAATATTTGAGCCCAGTGTGTCACAAAAAGGTGCAAAGACAATGCTGCCATTCAACAATGGATGGTTAAGATTCACACATTTTAATACAGGTCTGAACAGGCTAAGTTCTTCTTAGAGTGCAGTGAAAATTAAAGTTTAAAATAAAAAATATTTTAGTCTTCATTTTGACAATATCTTAATTTCCCTCACTATTTCTGTGAAATTGCCAAGGGAAAAACAGTTTAGTGGTATACTAGAGGTAAAGATGAAAACAACTGTCCTTTTTAAGGCAAAGTAAGGTGAGATGAACTGGATTTGTGGTTGAAAAAAAAAAAGCTGTTGCATTGAAGACAAATATGCAAGAAAGTGCAGAAAACAAAATAAAAAGACAAGCAAAATGTCATTTGTGTCTGTGATGTTTATTGCTGTTTGAAACCTTGCTGCTTTTGAGAGGTAGGCACTAGCCTCTTCTCACTTCAGCAGCCATAAGCAAAATCATGTCTGTGTCAGGTGGCTTGTGACAGAACATGCAGCTGTTTTGCTGGTCACAGCTCACAGTCGTTTTGACTGAATGTATTCGATGCAATTAAACAGAAAACAAAAAAAATAGGAAAGAAGGAAAATTTGGGAAGGTTGAAAAAAGGTGGTAAGACTGGAATTAGGTAGGAGAGGTTACATGTTCAACTCACGAACATGAGAATTAGCCAGCATCATTTCAGCATATCAGCCAGACCTTTCCTTGTGTGTTATCTAATGATTCTTCCTGGAATGGTACAGAGAAGGTGTGATCCCTCATTTGATACCCCAGAGTGAGGTGGATGTGACAGCTGGTATTTGAAAACTTATTTACCATTGTTTGTAAGAAGCTTTTTTACTGGTACTGGTTTCAAATTAGGGGATTCAAATTGCTGGAGGATTTTTTTCTTTGTTAAGTAAGATGATATCTGGGACATAAACCTTGGCCTGTTGATTTCCATCTTTGCATTTTTTTGTTCATTCTTATTGTGATATTAAGTATTTTGCTTGGATTAATCTATTTTCAACTTTTTAATTTTTCCTTTTTTTTTCAATGTTACAGTAGAAATCCAGTTAGAGTTATTTGGAAATCTTGTAATATGGGCAGATACACAATATCACAAGGAGTAAAAAAGATGGAATAAAAGAAGGAAGAAAGAAACACCACGATAATAGAAGAAGAATAAGGACTAATAAATGCCTATTTTATATTCACTTGACACTTCTAGAAAAATTTGAGTTTCAAACAATGAGCTACTGCTTTGGTGCAAAACCCCTCCCTTAATTATTTTCAAGCACCAGCAGGCTGGAGGATGACATCTGTTAAGCTTCTTTTTCCTGGAGTTCTGTGGAACTACTGACCATTATCTCTCATGCCTTTGCCAGGAAAATTGTTAGAAACTATAATAAGAAACAGAATTTAGTGTATGGATACAACACACTGAGAAGAAGTCAACATGTTTTTTGTAAGACACATCAAAGACATCAAAGACATCAAAGACCTGATGGAATTCCTTGAAAAAGCCAGTACATGAATAAGGGAAATGCACTTGTTACAGTCTCCTCAGACTTCCAAGGAGTTTTCAACATGATTTATCATCAATTATTCTTGAAGAAGCGAAATGGCCAAGGAAAACCAAGATTTCACAGGGATTAAACAGGTTGAAAGATAAAAGTCACAGAACAAATTATAATTTTCCATGACACAGGAAAGACATGGGTGGAATCACATGAGGTGTGCTCAATATTAAGTTCATAACTGATATGGAAACCTCAGGGAAGTAGCAAAGTTTTTTAGTACATAACACCAATCACAATAGAGCAGGCAAATGCTGATTGCAAAGAATTGCAATAATGATATTCATGGTACTAAGTGGACAAAGATAGGAAGCCAAAATTCAGTATTGATACAGTGCAGCACACTGGAGAAAAAAACCCCCGATCTCAGTCTGATAAGTGCAATGATGTGCTCAGAGCTTCTGGAATATCAGGCAAGAGAATGTTCTTTGAGCTGTACAGTCAAATGACAAGAAAACCTAAGTTTAGTACAGGTGAAAATATGCAATGTTACAAGCTATTAGAAAAAAAAATAGGAAAATGAAGAAAAAATATCATTTTACCACTGTGCAGATCCATCATACATCAAATCTTGAAAATTACATGTGCTGTTAGTCCTCTTCTATCAGAGGACAAGTGGTCAGCAATGATGAGAAAAGCTATTAACAGTGCACATAAAGAAAAACATGTGATTTCTTGAGCCTGCAAGATACAGGACTGAGTGAGAAATCGTACAGGAATACAAAATTATAAATAGAGAGGTTGAGTATGAATGTGATGTTCACTGTGTTGCCAAACACAGGTATTATGACTCAGCACACATAACAGGCACACACTCCAAAAAAAGGGGAAGACAATATATAGTCAGGATGAGGAACTCAGTCCCAGATCATGTAGTAGAAGCTACATGAGTTCGCAACTGGACTAGACAAGTGAACAGAAATAAAAATCACATAGGACTCTTGACTACAGAAGTTAAACATCTAAAAGCATCTGAGACCTCACTAGAATATAAAAGATTACTCAAAAGAAATATGTATATTAACCTTCTAATGGCCACTATTGAAAGCAGGATATGAAGAGACGGAGTTGTGCTCTGCCTCACTATGGCTTCCTGCTTTCCAAACTTTTGCCTGCACTATAGACTAAAGATTAATAAAAGTGTTCAGCAAGAATCCAGGAACAGTATTACATTGAGCAAGATTGTCTCAGAGACTTACACTGCAGTTTGCTCTTGTTATGGTTAGGATAACTGCATATAATTTGATAAGAACATGCCCTCTCTTATCGAGGTTGGTAAAGGCTACACAATGATGAATGAAAGGCAAGCAAAAGACATCGACAGGTCCTGTGAAGCAATTCCAAAAGCATTTATCCAGCACATTCAGCATCAGGTTGTGCTGTCACTCACTTTTTGCTGGCTATAATATAATTATGAATAGCAATATATGGATGTTATTATTATTCCAAGCTATCAAAAATATCTCTAAGAGTTTTCTCCAGATTCATGTGCAATTTGTTGTGACTTGGTTCAGTCCTCATAATGCTCTGGATCTGTTCAGAATGTAGGCATTCCGCCTGCTTACTTTTTTCCCTAACTGCCAAGGCAAGACATTTAACACAAAGAAATTTCCTAATTTTTCCATTCACACTTCCCCACTTTAAAACTTTGCCTTCAAATCCATTCAGAGCTTCACCTGAGATATGTGACTATAGTTTCCCATCCCTGCTAATTAAACAAATAGAAAGGATTGTGAATCATAAAACCCGGAAGACAGAGAAAATCCATTGCTATTTGTAGTAGTAGCACTCCAAAAAGGGTCTTTTTTGAAGCTTAGCTTATATAAAGACATCTCATAGATGGCAGCCATCTTATTAGAGTTATTAGGCAAGTTTCTATAGAAAAGATTTTATATGCTTACAAGAGGATTTATAATGTCTTCAACTTCCATGAACAATATTTCTCTTTATCACATTGTAAGTATTGGTTCAACGCACATGGTTGATTGTGTGGAGCTAACTATCTTTTATTGTCACTTGTGGTAGAGTAAGTGTCCTGAATGATCAACTTACTGAGCTGTAAGCATGTCACTGTAGCTATATTTATAGAGACTCATTGTAGAAAAAAAAATTGAT
>WEKY01028968.1:0-11939 GCA_013390045.1 Picathartes gymnocephalus | reverse complement strand
CCAGACCATTTAGCTTTCACCTTTGAGACATATTACAAAATTGCCTTATTTTACTACTGAGTAATTTAGTAGCTCTTCTGCTATTCTCTTTCCCTCCAATTATACTGTTGAGCTACGTTACACAGTATCTGAAGCACTCTCCTCGATGCTGGGTGTTCAGACGAGCAACTAGTTATATTGCTTGTAAAAAACCTTCAGAAATTTAGAGAAATCAAGCTTTGAGCCGCTAAGTCCTGACACCCCCCATACAGTTTTCCCCAGAAGAGAGGACTAAAATTAGCAGACTGAACTGCAGGCTTTCAACAGCTCATATCTAGATTTCTTGGCCTACAACAAGGCGTCCACTGGATTTTTCCCTTCTTGAAGTGACAGTTTTTCTGGCACCCAAACACATTGCTGTGTTTCCTCAACTGGAAACAAATGAAAAAAGAATCCAAATAGTCTGGTGAAAGGCTTATGGAAAAAAATAATTTCCACAGACCCTTCCTGAGATGCATTCTTTCTTTGCTACGAATCATGACAGCTTTTCCCAGTAAAGGCCTCTCCTTTACCTATTCTCTGAGTTATTGCCTTCCCTCCAGCATACACAAACCATCCATCTGGAGTTCTCCCACACTGCCTTCCTTTAAAAAACTCCTTCCATTTCTGTGACATAATATCCCTTGGAGAGTTCTCAAAAGGCTAAAAGCAAGACAGTCACCCCTTTGGAACTGTCTTAAAACGTATCTGTTTATCTCTGCAAACTCAGGGATTTGGTTTTTTCTAAGCATGACAGAGTTCCAGTGTGAAGATGCCTTTTTCCGCAGTGACAAAGGCATTTCACAAACTCTGCTGGCGTAAAGTGTCTCCTTTCTGATCTGTGTGCATCACAGATTATGTTTGACTATGGATTCCCAGACACCCAGTAGAAAAGACTAACTAGAAGACTTCCAGATTTCTGAAATAAGCTTCCTAAACCCAGCACAAGTCCCCACTGCTAAAACTGAGGCAAGTATCTTTGCTTATCTCAGAAAAAAATTGTTCAGTATTATCCAGCAATTATTTACACATTGGAAGTCTTGCATTTTCAGCATTCTTTTAAGCGAGAAAACTACTCCTTTTTCTTGTTGCTTTTCCCTAAAATAACCTCAACTTGTATTTATCATCATATAGCATTCAAAACTGGGAACAGTACAGATGAGATCTTACAACAAGCACAGCACCAAGTAGAGCAGAATAATTACCTCCTGTGCCTCACATCTGATGCTTTTGTTACTATTACTCAGAACAGGTTTTGTTTTGGTATCACTGGGTTTTAACTCTTAGTCTGATCTGCTGGAATACCCAGAATACTCAGCACAGAACCGCTTCATTCCCTGATAAGCAGATGCCCCTAACACTCAATCCATTTTTCCCTTGCAAATTTTACAGAGTCAGTCTGTTCTATCAGCCAGACTACTAATGAAAACATTGAATAAATTTGTAAACTTGATCACTGTACAGTGCTTCAACCAAGAAAATACTTCCTAGAGTTCCTAATTAAGAACGTTGTGCTGGAAAAAGTCTTCTATTCATAGTTCTTTATCTTTAGTATGTTAAAGAACCTTAAATCAAAGAAAACTAGAAAACTTTAGCCAAAAAAAAAAAGAAAAAAAAAAACTTTAAATAAGACAGTAGCTCACAGGCCAACATCAGCAAGTTACTAATGACTGTTCATAAGCAAGTTAACTTTACCTTAATCAGTAAGACAAGTCTGTAATAAGCAATTGATGCATTACAGGGGTAATGTGACATTAGCTTCAAGTTGCTTTATCTCCTAACATAAAATCACATTAACAAATACTTACGGTTAGAGGACACTTTCTCTAGGACTCTTATAGGTGACTTTTTAACTAAAACAGCATGAGGTCCTACAAACCAGTATGTTTTTATACTACACAAAATTATCCAGAAGAATGTTATGTCAGCATTTTCTTACTTTGGAGCTAGAACTGTCAACATCATTGTCTAAACTTAAAATGGTCAAAAAATATAATTGTATGGGTGTGAGAGCAGTACCACAGCATTACTTCAAAAGTTTTTGTATTTATATAATAAATAAAAAACATTTAGGGAAGATCCCCCCACCTACTCCACAGTTAATTTTGATTTTTTTATTGATCCAGTCTTAAATAATGCTGCTTATTTGGTAACAATATCAGGCAAAAACATGAGCAAGTGCCATTCTACATTCCAATATGAATAATTAAATAAATTTGTGCAATATATACATTATATCCATCTTCTGACATTAAAGGTCATCATGCCAATGAAAATTTTTAACAATACAATAAAATCCTTCAAATATAAATGCTTATGAATGTAATTCAAGAGACCAGACAATTTAATTTTCTGAAATTTATATCACTTGTGTCCATAATAATTTTACATTTCACACTTCATGCTCTCAAATGTTACCCTAGAGAAGACTAAATCTTTTTGCCACATATACTGTTAAAGACACTACCCAGGTTTATAGAATTACAGAAGACCATAAGATGTAAAATTTAGTAGCAATAAGTTATGACATTTGCTGACTAAAACATTATTCAGCCTACACTAATGTTTGATCCACTCCAATACAGTAAGTATTTGGATGTTATATACTATCCACTTCGTATACTTACAGTGCAAAGTAAGACAACTTTTTTCCTGAGCATTTAGGAAATGAAAATCCTTTATCTTTGATTACAGCCCATTTAAAATATACTCCTCATATACCTAGGCTTGTCGAGACTGTACAGTTAAGACAGGCAAAAGTTTGTAGATATCAGAAGCCCAATCAAGAATCAGAATGGTTACTGAACATCCCTAAAATTTGTCCCTGTTTTTCAAGTCTAAGGATATAATAGGATTTTGACTTATAGCAAAAAATTCATAAATTACATTTTTCCCATTGACGAAACATTCCAAAATGTACAAACCACATGCCTTCCAAAACATCGAAAGAGCTGCTATTTAAACAAATTGTAATACATATTTCAACTTACTATTCTGTAGTTAATGTAATGCCCAGTGAGCTGTGCCTCCAACAGACATAAGAGAATAAAACTTTTAGGAATGTCTTTTGGGCATTTTGTAAGGAAGCTGGATTCCTTACAAGTTCGTATTTTTTCTCAACAGCTACAGACCATGAGTTTCTAATTCAATCTTCTCTTCTGTTTGCAATATATCAGGTTCTACTGGAGGAACAGGTGGTCTGAGTATAATCTCTGGACCTCCACCATAGATGGACTGAAGAAAATTCCATGTTTCTTCTGATATTTGTCCAGAATCTGCACCTGAAAAAATTTTATAATTTAATTACTATTTAGAATAATTCTTTAATGATTTAAGTCCAAAACAGAGACACAAAGGAAAAAAAATTCCAGATTAAAATTTAAAACTAAGAATTCAGATCCAAATTTCACACCATAACCTTCATTTTTGCTTTATCTTGCACCAGTTGCTAAACCCAATTACCTATTTTGTGTTAGTTTTGTACTTCTTGATTTTTACAACTATCTGCTCTAAATTATGAAGTACTTGCAGAAAACACAAGAAAATTCTATTATAAATATCTACTATCTACCAATCAAGCTGAAAGCCAGTAGCTCTTGGTACTCAGGAAACAATGATTCATATTATTAGAAGGACATGCAGTCACATCAATTACACAGTAAAGTTCAAGGACTCAAGATTCTTGTTTCATCAGAGAACTTAATATTGATAGTAAAGAATATAAGCATGAGAAGCACAGTGAAATGTCCAGAGAGAAAGGATTATTACTAGGATAACAGCTCCAGTAATGCTTCTGTAGCACTGATGGGTCAGCCTGATTTGGTTCACTGATTAAAGTCTTTGCTTATGATTCCACTGCTCTGGTTAGAGGTATCTCTCCTATCTCAAGTCAGCATCCAACAAACATTTCTGATTTTCCACAACTTTTTGTGGCAAAGACAAGATGTATCAGCACATCTGCCCTCTAGCTTTCAATACAAGGGTCCTGTCTGATACTGAGTGATTTCCTCACGTTAACCCATGCAGAGAGGTCACAATTCTGTTCTACCAGAAAAAGCCCCCTCTACTTTAAGCAAATCAAAACCCTGCCTGACAGCAAGTTTCCCCTGATATCCTTACTAGACATTTATTTCTCTCTTTAAGCCTTGTTTCAGCATCCTCATACTTAAAAACAAGGAAGTCAGCACCAAAAGCAGGGGACTTCTGCCCCTACCTCCTGTACTTCTCTGTCCTCATCACCTGCTGCAGTGGTGCCTACTGTTGTACTTTATCTATTAAGAGTTTCCAAAGGGGAAGGGTACAAAGAGCTGCACATTTGTTTACCTACAGTAAACTCAACTCTGCAAAGCTTCATCTGGAAGTCATCATGCAGATTCCATGCCAGTACTAATGATCTTATGCCTCAGTTTTACTCTTTTACATTTAGGCTCTTAAGAAACAACTCTATCTCTGTAGGCACAGGAGTGGATCTTCACTCCCTTATCCAAGTTGCAGCCAGCCAGGTTAAACTGAACAGGCACAGTGAACTCAGGCACTGGAATCAGGATCACTGGATCACAGACCTTTGTAACACTGGGCACTGGTTAGTGGTGTTCCCACCTCTTAAGACTTACAAGACAAATTTCCACATCCTATTCATCTTTATTTCCACCCAAGTTCTAATATGTATCAACGTAGCTGAAATTAAACCCAACTGGCTAATTTGCTATCAATTACTAATTCTATAGAGATTCTAGGCTTTATACCTTGTACTTGAATTCTACCATCAGCACTTAAATCATTAAAATGCACTAAAAAACTCCTGAGTGCCAAAACTCACGGTTTTTAAAATAAACTGTTGGCATTCTACAACTGGTGAGGTTTATGGTAGGTTTATTGGTACATCTACTATATGCTGAGGCATTAAGCAAAATTAGGAAAAAATCCAGTTAAATAAATGTTAATCCTAATGATGCAAATTCTTCTTTTAGGCTGAGCTGCAATGAATTTAAAGCCTCCCAGAAAGTCTAAAGACCTTAAGAAGCAGGTCACATAAGAATGTTTATCTCTGTACCTATGAATTCCAAATAAATGGTATTTAGCATTTAACTGTGAAGAATAACAAATCTGTATCTTTGCAAAAACTTCTCTAATGTGCAATGTACAGTATCAAATGACTTGCAGAAAAATGAGCAACAGATTTTATTTACAGTGGTTTTCTCCCTCTGTGAGAAGATGTTTTTCTATTCAAATTAGGTTTCAAGATTCAAATAACTACATACAGATATAGAACAGTCTCCCAATTTTGTTAAGAAAACCCCCATCAAACCAAGTGATACAAAGCCAAAGCACACTTTCACCATTTTCAAGTTATTCTGCACCTCCTACACTCTCAACCGCACTTGGATTGGTCTATTACTGATAATAATTCTTCATTTTAAGAATAAAATTATTCCCCAAAAAAATGGGCAAAACACAGATTCATTAGAAACTGCTATTCATTTTATGGTAGCAATAAATAAATTTCAAAACATCATAAATTTTCCAAACTTCAGCAAATGCATAAGGGGCACAAAGCTGCAGCAATATTGGACACCTACCTTGTTTTAGCACAGCATTGCCACATTTTGTTACTGCAATCTTAGCATTATCAATGGGGCCGGGAGGATCTAGTGCAACAGAAAAATTATTAAAATTGGGAGAGCTGAAAACAAACAGCAGGTTGCAGGTTCTATTTCCAAAAGGAAAGAAAAACAGCTAATTTTTTTACTGCTTCTTCTTGTACTGCTTAACAGTATGTTCTAAGTTGTTAAAAGCTAATCACATTTTTAATTAAGAGCAAGTTTTCCAAACCATTCATGATTACAATTAACTCTTCAAGCAACATAAAACACAATTAATCCTAATTCTTACCCTTACCAAAGTTGTCCTAGAGCAAACTGACAAGACTGTAGAACGTTTTATCAGTTTCCATTTTAAAACTTTAGAGGCATCTGAAGTCAGCTAAACTGACATTAGTAAGTTGTCACTAAGCTATCTGAGTTTAGATTTGACAAGGTCACCTTTCCTTCAGCAGCTGCAGCATCACCTATCAGTCTGCACAACAAAATCCATCCCCCCTTGTACTTAGATCCAATCTTCCTGCTGCTGCTAACAGCAAACATCCTGCAAACAAGCAACATTCTTTCCAACACTATCCCATTATCCCATTGCTGTGAATTACTTTACTATGTTCTGTATCCTGGATGTATCTGTAACCTACAAAACCCTTGTCTTACACGTTTAAGAGCTTTTGTTGTCTTTGCAATCTGTCCTTCCTACAGTCTTCTATCAAAGCAGAAACAAACAACAATACAACAAAAGATTACCTGTAATTTGGAATGGGACACAACTTACCACTGTCTTTACCCTTTACAAATCCTTCCCATTCTCTGAACCAGTGCATGCTGATGCAGTAAAACGTTGATGGAGATTCTTCTTCTTGGAATGCTCTATTAAGCTACAAGGAAAAAAAAAAATCTCTGGTTTTCTGCCCTTTTATTTCTTTAAACTACTGAATTCTTTTAACTGTAATTATTAACATCATAACATTACACTGTAGCAGAACATTTTCAAGAACTACTAACCATAAAAACAGTAAACACCTGGTGAATACCCAAGATGAGATTCTGATGCAGTGGTAGCCTTCATATTAAAAACTGATTTACTATTTACTTGAGAAACTATTTCTATTTCCTGAAAACAGCAACAAGTTCTTACTCATCAAACACCAGTGGATAATTACTGTGAAGGCTGAACTTTCAAGTAGCAAAAAAAGCAGAGCTCTTATTTTTGTAAAATAAAATAGTGTTTTGAAAAATTTTCTCTGTAATTTTATGTAAAGTTCTTTGTGTGGCGAACTGCATCTTCATCTGTGGTTGTTTTTCCCCAACTATTTTAAGCAGATGGCAGTACAATTCCAAGCAAGACACAGTGAACTAATACACTGGGACTTTTCATCACTTATGGATCTTTTTACAACATTATTAAGAAACAAGCAAAAAGTCACTTAAAACTTTAAAACCATTATCTTTTTAGCTCTGTAATAATACAGCTACACTTCCCCTTTGAAATCATAAACCTAATGCATCAACACAACTTCTCAAGGTTTCATATAGACTAAGTGTTGCAATCATTCTCTAAAGCCATCTTTATAGAGGATAATAGAATTTTCTGTGTACTAACCAGTAACAATACTTGCACAACAGTGCACATATAATCACTGCTTTTACTGGAAAGATACTGACTGCTAAAGCAAATGAGGTTGACTCAATGTCATTAATAATAATTACTAACCAGTGGTAACTCAGAGTAATGAAAAACTCCTAAAAATTTCAAAAAACTGGAAAAGCTGATAATCTCTGAAGTCTGAACAAAGGACAAACAACTGAAAAAACAGGGTCAGTTCTATTTTTCTTCCTTTCATGAGCTGAGATAGCAGTAATGGGCCTCCAGTGTCTCTGCATTTATTTTTATTGAAAACTTCAAAACACATTTTTGGTTTGAGAACTTCAAAATCATTACCACTAGTTATGTTACCATTCAGACTCAAGCACATAATCCTCTAACCCAGGGAAATACAGTAACTCCTTGATATTAAGTTTACAGATTCATTACAATACTAACATATTTGCTTCACACTAAATTACTTATGTTTTGTTTAAGTTTCTAATGCCTTTTTCTTAAAATTAGAACTGATGATTATCATTAAATTTTTCTTGGCACAGTATTATTGCACTTAAACCTTATCAGACTGCACAGAATAGACCACTGGCAGTGTATAATGAACAACTCCTCACATGGCTGCACTGTTTCCATACTATAAAAGACCAATTTAAGAAACACATTAAAATTTTTCTCTAAGTACATTTTCATATAAGCAGTTATCTGGGATTTCTCAAGAACATTACTGCTGCCATTAGGAGAAATGGGGCAGTATACAGGTATAGATATATTGAATAAAGTCTTTTTGCTACAGGAATCCCCTGTGCAATTCTAGTAATCTCTTGGGTCTTGTCATGAATATCAGGTGTTGTCCAGTAGCAGAATGGATAAGTGTTTACTTTTTTACCCGTATAAACATTTCCAATTCATTTTTCCTTCTCTTTTCAATTCTTTCAGACTCTATCTGGCAGGTGTGACAAACATACAGATGGTTAACAGCTGGTCCTCCTCCGTATCTGCAGTAAAAGTAAAAAAACCCAAACAATCACCCTTGTGGAAAATATCATGTAAAAAGATCACGCACCTGTAGACGTGGCAAATATCAGTATGAATAGAAGGCAGACATGTGCCAGTCACAGTGATCCCAAAAAGCCATCATTTATCTTCCTAGTAATATTCTGTTCTCCATCCTAAAACCATCTTGCAAGTTCTGACTGCCTCATGCCAGTACAAACCATCTCAAACTCTGCTGCATCACAGACTTCAGAAGGAGTTACTATGGTTAGAACATGTCAGTGAGCAAGTATTGTTATATATACACCAGGTGTGATTTTACCAAAGACCTTTAAGAAACAGCCCATGGAAATCCCAGCCAGTTCTGTCCTAAATGTGTTCCTCCATCCCATTGCAGACTCTACATGAGCTTTGCTACCTCCCTGACCCCAGCCTCTAAACATATTGTTTAGTTCTTAATAGGTTATTCTTGACCCTTCCCTCACGCTTTCCTTGTGTGAAACTGTATCCATGGAAGTCTGCAGGGGCACTGCTCCTGAAAAGGGTATTTTTGCATACAGAAAATGGATAATGGAAGAAAAATTCAGTACATATAGAAAGAGGGAAATAAACTGGAAATAGTATTGGTTTTATTTTTCACTTGTGTGCACCAAAACTTAAAACATCAATAAAAAACTCCCCAAACCCTCAGATGTATTGTTTAGGTGACAGGAAATAAACAGCTAAAAATAATTAATGCAAGTGGAATACAGAGGTTTCAAAGCCATCAGCAAAGCTCTTCTGCAGCTTTTTGTTACTTTAGAATAAGGCACAGCTTGTAAGAATTCCTCCTTTGTAAGCAAGCACTCAAACCTGAGCAACACTGAAGTGTGGGGCAGTAACACCGACCACTCAGATATAAGTTATTTTGAAGTCGTACTGGCAGCTGAGGCTATGGATTCAAAGCCAACATAAAAGAAAAGCTGTCTCCAGCCAACAAGAGAACAGGAAGCTGATACAGAGAGCTCTTTCAAAAAACCTCTGCAAAGTGTACTTTTGCTGACCTACTTTGTGTTATTACATACATACCATACATGTTTATTGGTTTCATATTGATGTATTACCCCAATAACACACTACTCTATGCAGTCTTTTACTTTGCACAAGAAAATGACATAAACTGGCTGTTTGCAATCTCTTCACTCAGCTGAGTGTCCAGGGCGCTGTCGTTTTTCTGAGCCACTAACTCTAAAGTCTGATGTCGCTGCTTGGTTCTTAAACTGTACCACTAATTTTTTTCCAATTACAGGTCAAAACTTACCTGCTATACAGATTATCCCATATATTTTGAGGTAGCATTACAACTAGGTCCTCTATGAAGTTAGCTTTGTGTGGAGGAACACCTGCAGAAGCAACAAAGACAAACAAAAACCCCAAACAATAAAAAAAGACTTGTGGATTTTAGTGGGGGTAGGAGTCTGTGTTAGAAGTCCCTAAATAAATAAAAAATAGAACCTTTTAATGAATTCAGAGAAATTATATAAGTTTTACCTAGGTATAATCTATCACTGTATTTAGAGACACCACTCTGATTTTAGTCTTCTATGAGGCTGAAAAGCTTGTAAAAAGCAGAAGAAAACTATATGAATGGCTAAAACTAAAGGGCTAGAATCCATTTTACACAATGGTTTCAAAAAGCTGCGTAAGATATACAGTTAAAATGTCAGGATGATTAAATATTTTGATTATGCATGTAAACACTAACAAACTATCTATTTAAAATTCACTTATTTGCTGCAGACCTTTTGGAATTACTTCAAACAACATGAATACTCGAAAGCAGAGAAATTTTGAAAAGAATTGGCAGTGTTGAGATGAAGCACATGGTAAGCAACGGTGGACTGTGCAGGAATTCTTGGGAACAGGGAAAATTGAGTACTTGGGCACTCGTACATCAAGAGTCATCTGCTGCAGCCCTGCAGAGGGAAAGCCAAAGGGCTCACAGGTACTCTGCAGATGGACACAGGAACACAATAATCCTGTATTAAAATTTTGGTTCAGCAACAGGGGCAGCACCTCCATCTTCTAATCTAATGCAATTGTATTCTTTATTAGAAAATAGGTACTACATAGTAATGATTTCTTGGAATGTTAGCACTCTAATATGGGTATCTCCCCAAATATATTTTGCTTACTGTTATGCTTTTATTTTTATTAATATATAGCACAAGGTAAAATTTTTATGCTCCTATACCAAATACACAGAATTACTACTTGATTTTCACACTGCTATGCACTGGATACTCTGCAACAGATCAATTTCTTCCAAAGCAGCTTTCAAACCTTCTCACTGCTTATAGCCCACAGCTGAGAAAAAAATTTCCATTTGTAGATGAAAGTATTAAGGACGATGATATAGTGACAGGATTTTTAAAAATGTGAATATACATGTTTAAGTTGCAGGAAGATAAAAGGAACTGTTCCTCTTGAAGCTTTAAGAAAGTTTATACAAAAAGTCAAATGTGCAGAGAAAAGAAAAAAATAGGATAACTTCACACAGTATCATTTCTAATTAATCAGCTATTACAATAAGAAAGAATTTACTTAGGAGTTATAATTTACCCAAGAAGTTATAATATGAACTTAATATAGTCAAATTCCTTTACTTAAAACAAGTAAACACCACTGTTATAGCTGGAAGTTGACAAATTATTTTTAAATGATTCATAGGTACAGTCTCACCTCCATGGATACAGAGAAAGTCATTATTTGAAATTGGTCCTGGCTCTGCAAAAGTCTTAAATTTATTTAACCACTGCCTGGAAACGTAGAACTGCAGAAGACTTGGTTCCATCATGTTCAATAGCCCTGATATCCTCCGTCTCTCTCTCTGTGCTTCTTCACTGCTCTTTCTATTACAGAAATAGAAATCATTAAACAAATACAGATCCTTGTGTACAGTGCAGATAACTTACTTTGTGAAAAGAAAACTCTGCATTCAAGTAAATTACCTGGGCCTTGTCTGTACTTCCCAGTTTACACAGCCTAAGAAAGCAAACAGTTGGGCTGCAAGACAGAATCTGACTGTGCTGCAGAGCTGGTGCAGCACTGAAGGGCTGTGCCCATCTGCTCAGTTCCTCTCTGCAGCGTTTGAGATAAAGCTTTGCAAGCTGCACTCCTTGGGCAGGTGGTCCTTCCTTACCTTCACTAGTAGGGTTACACAATAAGGAGATCAGGTAATTCCCCTACTTCTCCTGTATCCTCCTACTTTTCTCATTGTACAGCTGGAAATAACTCTGCTCCCCTGTTTTAGATGGAATAGAATCTCTCTTCTCCAAGACAGTAGTAGTCTTTTGTGGATACATTCTTTTTTAAAGCAATATTTTATTAACGCTATTCTTTTATTATTTATTTGAACATGTTAACCCACAATCAAAGATATAGTGCTCTTTCTTGACAATACAGCATGACTTCCAAATTCCTGTTAAAAGGCCCACTAAGTCAGACTCATAGGCTCAGCTTGAACAGTAGCAGGTGGGGAGTACTCCTTGTGAAAGTTAAAACACTCTCAGAACACATCTCATTTTTTGTGCAACTCTGACACAACATATTTTGCAGCCAACTTTTAGTGGAAATTTGCTCTTAGGCTCAGAAGTTTAAAATCTGAACACTGAATTGCTTTTATTATCTCTTGTATAAAAGTTCCCTACAGCAAAGATGATAGTAACATGACGTCTCACCTTTCA
>WEKY01028961.1:0-18260 GCA_013390045.1 Picathartes gymnocephalus | reverse complement strand
TATTTCATAGCAATGGAATTTACAATTTTGTTCAGAGGGGAAAATAAACAAACAACCCTTTTAGTTTTGAGTAACTTAAAAATATATGGTGTAATCCACTGCAATGTCATGTGCGTGACTCCAGTGAGAATCTGAAACAATGCCTCTAACTTGTGTGAATTGATCCAATTTATCTTAATCCTGTTCCCCGAGGCTCAGGGCCCCCGTGCTCAGCAAGGCAATGGCTAAGTAATTTGGCATTTCATCAGGGTGCCACCAAATTCAGCATTCCCTCGTGGAATTCCCTATTTTGCTGCAGGCAGTTGATCAACCTTTTGTTTTCTGTCTTCTGACTTGCCTCTTACCTCCTCTCCTTTCCCCATGGGGAGGAGGTAATTGAATTACAAGGCGTGCTCCCTCTACTCCTCCATGGAGTCAGGCAGCAGGGGGTTGGAAAGCGACCATCTGAGTGCAGCCTGTGGCCAGGAGCAGAGTAAAGCATGTTGGATCCCATGCTGGGCCTCAAAAGGAGCAGAGCAGCTACGGGACCTGGGCAAGGGCTCCTGAAACTGCCTGAAAGAGCCCTGCTTTCCTGGCACTCATGAGAAAGGAGGTTTAGTTTGTATTCCCAAAACAACACTATGGGAGCCAAGACCTTGGGTATAGGCTGGGGCCCTTTGAAAGCTGGATAGAAAAAATCCCAGCCTTAGCAGTTATGGGGGCAGGAGGGTGGTTTTGCAAAAAATTAAGTGTTGCTAAGTCCTGGTCATCTTCCCACTTTGTCTAAATCTTGACAAAAAGTATTATATCTTAGGACAATTATATATAGTTTATTTCATTTTTTAATTATCTACATAAATGCTTGTGTGTGGAAACCTGGTAATTGTCTCAGAACTCTCTCACATGTATGGAACCAAGTGATATTTTGGCTTGTGTCACAAAAACTAAAGGGGTGCTCTGTGATGTGCAGCCTTTCTGCTTGAGCCCCCTTCCTACCCTTTCCAAGTTTTTACTCTTTCCTCTGACCAACCCACACTTACCCATCCTCCATCTTAGCAATTACATAAATGGGCCACAGGAACTGTTTTCCCCCAAAACCCCGCACCTTCATGCTGCCCACTCCAGCAGGCTGGATCTCCCACAAGGACTATCAGTCCCCTGCTTGGCAGATGAGAGATGTTGCCTCAGTGTTGCTTTCTCTCCTGCTGGATGAGGGTCAAATGTGCCCACACCTTTCCCTCAGCCCTGGTTCCCTTCCAGTGTTTGTGACGTGCTGCTTTCTGTCACATGGGCAACATGAAGAGGCTGAGGGGACACAACTTGGGGTTTCCTCAGCTCCACGTCCTGTCTGGGACCCTGCAGCCCATCTGTGCTTACGTGATGCTGTCTCTTGGCTCTAACATGCATTTTCAGTCATGACTGTGTCATTCCTCCTGCACTTGTAATGCTGCCTTTCATTTTCTTTTAATATTAGGGAACAATATTGCCTTGGATCTCGTGGAAAAAGCTAACACATTTTAAACTGCTTAGTCGAAATAAATATTAACAAGTTTTCTGAGGATTAAGCACAGGGAAAAATAATACTTTGGGATCATGAAAGATGTCTAGAGAATGGTAAAATGGAATTTCGGCCCATTTTTCAAAGGGAAAGTCTTTCTTGTGGAATTTTTGCAATGAAGCAGTTTTGAGAAAAGATTTTATTGATGACAATATTGTCCTATCTTTGTAAAGCACCATGCTATGAATATGCCCTTTGTCTTCATAACTGCACATTCCTATTAGGAAAAACAGAAAGTAGTTCTTGCACCATGATCACTTCGTCTCCTTCTCATCTCACTATGACATAATGAAACTGGAATTGGAGGAATAGGACAGGATCCTTAAGGTCATTCCACTTTGGCAGCTTCCAGCTCAGAATAATAGCCAAAGGTGTTTGCAACTGTACAAGTTCTACTTTTAGATTTATCAACCTTCAGGACTTTGAAATCAGCTTTTAATAACAGGGTTTCAATACAGAGCAGTGGGGCTGAAAAAAAAAATGTTTGTTTTTTCTTTACAGGAAACAGCAATTGCCAGGATGTCATGTCTGTGCTGGGCAGTGGAGTGAGGCTGCACAGGGGCTGTGAGGTACATGTGGAGGCCTCCTTCCATTTGACAGCACAATTCCAGATATTTCTGTTGCCCTTGGCTGTGCCACTGTGAAGCCTAACTCAGCCTTGGAAGTCTCTTGTTTTTCTGCAGTAGTATAAAAGTCTAAACAGATCAGACTTTGTTTTGTCTGCCATTTAAGCTTACCACCAGTGTTGTTCATCCAGGAATTCTTGGTTTGTGATTGCATCTTCATGTGGAACAGCAGCAGAAGGAAAACAAAGCTCTTTCTGGTTTTTGTTTTATGCACGTGTGTGTGTGTATTTGCACATATCAGTGGCTTACAAGATACTGAGCCTGGATCCTGCCAGAAAGTAGGAACAAACACTGCACTGAAATAGCAGGGAAGAGGACTTGCAGAGAATGCAGTGGTGTATTATGTTAGTGACCCATGATTTCAAGTACTTTAAGCTAGGCTGCAAATCAAAGCATAGCTGCAATATGTTGCACTAAGAATCTTCAGATTAAAAATTCCGTTTTGTGGCCAAATGTGACAACAAACTGTAAAGAAGTTTTGTATGAATTACCTAAGGTTTGACTGCATCCCCTGCTCTTACTTCGTTAAAACATTGGCATGATCTTAACAAGGGATATATTTTACAGATAAAGGATATGCATGTAATTAACAGAAATTGTCTTGTCTTAATCCTTAAAAAGAAGATAACAGCTTGCTTCAGGTTATTTGACTGGACAAAACAGCTTTTTAAAGATCCGGGTCCTGTAAGCAGTTGTGCACATGCTCACCTTAATTTCTGCCAGGTCTCATGATCTTAACTGGTGAAGTTAAATGTGGGTGTAGAATTTTATCAATGCTCTTAAAAATCTTA
The DNA here is from genome assembly GCA_013390045.1 of Picathartes gymnocephalus. Taxonomy (NCBI): domain Eukaryota; kingdom Metazoa; phylum Chordata; class Aves; order Passeriformes; family Picathartidae; genus Picathartes; species Picathartes gymnocephalus. Next base: position 15,306 of record WEKY01028961.1, on the reverse strand, counting down.
AACAAGTTTAGTAAACAAAGCCAAATATAGAGAGATTAAGATTTATTCTGACAAATAGTATATAAATTTGGCTGGACTACATTTACAGAAAGAATTTTATTTAAGAGCCTTCAACAAAATTTAGTAAATGTCTTTAAAGTCCTGTGTATTTTTTAACAATGCAAATGTTATCCTTCTGGGGGAGGGGGAAGGGAAACGATGTGAAGACCCTTTAGTTTCTAGGATGTCATGCTGCTTGTTTTTCACAATATCGCCAAAAGGTTTTAATAGCCTCTTTTTCATTAGTGTTTTTTTGTTCACTCCTGAATCTATATAAAGTGAACATATATTTGATATCACATCCATTTTTTATAAATTATCTTAACTAAGTTTGGTTGCTCTTTTTACCTTTTTTCAAAGTTCGTTAGAGTTTAAGGCTGAGAAATGTATGCAACTAACTTAAAGTAGAGAATTAATCTGAACTTTGAAATGTCAATATGAGAAAACAGATACTGGTATGTTTTTTACTCTAAATGTGTAATTATGCTTCATTTATTAAAACACAATCATTAGCCCAACATTAAAAAACTCATCAGTTGGACTTTATGAAGTTTTTACTAATTTAAATTTCTCAAACAACTTTTAAAATTTTTAAAGTTTGTTTAAATTAGATGTTATACTGTTAGTAGTCCTATGCAGCTGAAACAAAAAAATCAGAAAATAACAGCTACTTATTTAAAAACAGTAAAGTGTCAGCAGATTCCCCTATTAAAAACAGTGGTAAATAAATATAATACAGAGTTTAGTGATGCTTTCACTTTAGTGATTCATTATTCACTTTATGTCTCCTATCTTCCTATGAAGGGCATAGAAATTAGATGGATGAAAAGAAACCCACTGAAATGGCTGCTATTCCTCCACCTTGTTCTATGTGTAAAATCACGTTTTCTTCCTATAAAGGGCCACTTAGGTCTGAGGAAAAATATTGTAAAAATCTGCACGGAACAGAGCTATTTCCCTCCCACTGCCAGCTGAACAGGTCTATGTAATTGTTGAAGGCACAGTCATCTCCTAGTAACTGTTTTTCAGGTGCCAATTGAAATACAGTGGTGGTGCTGATGTTTAATCTGGGATAATTTTCCTTACTTAGAAGGTGGTGTGCACAGTCCGCAGTTTTAAGACTAAACTGTGATTATTTCTGTTGCTTGAAAAGGAAAAAATTGAATTTTATGATAGATACTTCCTGTGTCAAATTGGCTCAGTTCATCTATTTTAGACAATTGTCTATCAAAGGGCAGAAGCTAATTTGTGTGGCAACAGAGCACTCCTAATATATTTAGATGCTTAAAAAGTTAAAATGTTAACTTTCAGTTCACACAGCACCAGAGTTTTGCCTGTGTTGTGGACTGCAGACTTAAACAGCTACGTCAGCCTTGTGCTATACCACTAGTATAGCTCCAAATGAAGTTTTAGTAACAAACAGGGACAAACTCAGATTTATAGCATAAGAATCAGTTTGGGACATGAAGCAAATTTTACAAACTATTGGAGGCTGCTTTTTTTTTATTTTGCTGCTATTTCTAGGTTGTTGCAAATGGTATGAAATGGGTGAATGGCATGGAAGAACTTGACTTGAAATTCTGGGATTAAAAAAAGAATCAAATGTCTTTTGCAAGACAGTCGCCATCTGATTTCACCGCAGATGGAGGAAAAAAAACCCCTACGTTTTAGTCTCCCATGCCCTCCTTTATATACTACAAGGGAGAATGTATCATGTTCACTGAGTGGGAGATGTATTACATTTTTAAAGAGTACTTAAGCGTTTTCTACTCTGCAGTGAAAGAATGTAACACATAAATGGTTAACTCTGTAGTGATAATGTGCAAACAGAAATAATCATTCAGGAAAAAAATCAATGCAAGCATCCCACAGACAGTGAGGTGATACTAAATGACAATATTAGCTACAGATGTTTTCATTTGAGTATAAACACGTTTTGGTTTCATGGTAGCTCTAGGAAGGAGCTGGAAGAGAGTAAGCAATACTTTCTCCTCCTCACTTTTGGTGTTTAACGAGCACCCTAACCATGATGGGTTTCGTTGGATGAGGCTACTAATTATTTTGTAGTCAGAAAGTGCTCTATAAAAGGCATAAGAGAGTAATTCAATGCAGTTTCCTTTTATCTGCCTTGCCAATTGATGTCTATACAGAGCAAGCAGGGCTCCCCAAACACATCAGTCTGTTTCAGATACACAAGATTAAGTAGCAAGTGACATTCAAGAGCAATCGGCCCACCCAGGAGGAGTGAAACCAGCGGAAAAGCTGTCAGATTCCGCCTTTTCTCCATTAATCTTGAAGCTTTTCAATGCTGCCAGGTCGCATCTCCATCAAACAAGCTGGGAAGAGTGTCGGGCTGTTTTCTTTAGTCTCACCCTCCCCTCCCTATCACCCCATTAACCCCTGCCATGCCACGTTCTTCTGGTTTGGGAGCAGCTCACAGGTTAACACCAGTAGGTGGGGCAGCACAAAGGGTTGGATGGAGGCCAGTGTGGACCTTTCTAGGTGCACGCCAACATTTAGGTGGTTGGGAAAAAATGTGGCAGGGGTTTCTTCAGTGATGGAACTGTTCAGAATGCTTATGCAAGAAGGTAAGAAATAGCAGGTGTGTTTATCTTCTGTAGCCAGACCATATAATAAAGTACTCTCTTCCAGGTTGGTCTGATTTGGAGTGAGCTGTATTTTCCTTAGTGTAGATTAGAAGTGTAGATTAGATATGTAGATTCATGCTTTCCTTCATTTTCAGGTGATTTTTTGCATTTTTAATTGAGTTGGCTGCATTATGCAAGATCCAAGAGTTGACCATGGCATAGATATGAACCTTATTCTTCCCTGGGTAGCTCCTATAGCATGCTGGACTCACTGTGTAGCTCTCACAGAGGAGGCGTTCAGGGTGGCGGCGACCTTCAGAAGTTGAATCATAGAAGCAGAGGGTGGCTGAGTGGCCAGAAAGTGGCACAGACTGTGAAGTGTTCATGTCAGGAATAAGTGATAATGTATGTTGGAAATGGAGCCAAGTGACTGTGTTCCTCTGATACGAAGGGATGGGTCTGGCTGGAAGGAAAGAGGCCTCTTTACTTGAGTTCCTAGGGATTGCATCCTGAGCATCATATTGTGGAGGGTGTGGATTTCAGAGGGAGGTAATTATTGTGGAAGCAAAATCCAGATCTGAGAACCTAAATCTGTGAGTATAAAGAATAGATGCAGCATGCAAAGGCAACAGTGCATCTCAATTGTCTCTGACAGCAAATGTCTTGGGAAGATTATATGAAACATAGAGGCATCATATAGTGATAGCTCCCTGGATAGTCTTCTAGTTTGCAGTAACTTGTAGATAAGGATTTTCCCTATATTGAGGTGGCATCTCTCTCCCACCACTTCCCCCTTTTTGCTATAATAATAAAATTGTAATGTTCACTTTTCTATGTTCTGTAAATCTCATATGTTCCTTTTCTACAAATGATATTTGAATATCTGACAATCACAGACACAGGGACAGCAGATTTGTTTCTACTCTAAATCAGAGAGTGTAAATCATAAAAGATGTGTGCCCCTACCCAAATCACATAGCAGTATTTCCTTTCTCACTTTCAAGCAGAAATAGAAGGCAAGCAGAAATGGTCAGGGAGGAGCTGCAAAGTAAAATGATTTCAAAGTCTTAAACACTTGAGGTGACTGTTCTGTCCCCAGGAGGAAGGAGTACCAGGATGAGGTGGCAATGGTCACTCTGCAGGGAATATTTACTTGTATCCTAACCTGGTAGATGCACCCTGGAAATGTCTACCAGATCTCACCTTGAATGATAGAGAGAGAGACATACCCTCCTCTAAGCTATCCACTCCCAAACACCATTTGTAATTCTCTGTGCTGTTTCAGCAAAAAAAGTGATATGACTTAGTTTGTAGGGTTTTTCTTTTAAAGGAATTTAAGTGGATTTTTTTACTAATGCATTCTATGTTACTCCTTGTTTCTCCCTACTAGCTACTGTTAAACCAGATGTATTTTACTTAAACGTGCAGAAACTGCATTAGAAAATATAACTGTTTTTCAGTTACTGCTGTTAAGTATGCTGCTAGTGAGTATATTTCAACATGTTTGGGTTCTTAAGCTATGTTTTTAGATAACAGGCCTTCATAATTTTCATAGAATTCTGCCTGTAATGGGTAGCTGTGTGTAGTTCATTCTCCAACTGCTTTTTATCAGTCTCCTGTCTGAGTAGGCCAGTTGTTTCAATTGGTCATTCTTCACATAAAGCACAACTCATGGTAGCCTTTTTTAAACTGAATTCTGTATTAAAGCAGTGCGATCTGCAGCAAATGGGGTATTAACACATTTAATGGTTATGACAGAAGAATCAGGTTCCTGGAAGAGTGGCTGAGTCGTTCTCAAACATGCATGCACAAGGATAAATCGTGTGATAAAGAATAGTGTGTGGGGGAAACAGCCAAAGGTGAGAACAGGTTGAAAATGGTACTTGGAAAGTAATAGATATATGGCATAGGCATAGAGGCAGAAACACCTCCACTATGATTTTGTTCAGACTACTGGCAAGTAAATGTTCATATATGCAAAAATAATGCATTTTAGAAAAGAAAACTTTGTATGTCAGAAGATATAAAGACTTCAGTACTTAATCAATTGTAATCTCAGAATGACTGGTTGAGGCTGGCTAGGGTGTTGTGCATTGTGATCCAGTGCATTGTTTTGTCATTAGCAGGTGTGATTACACAGGCCTTTATGAACAATCACCACATTAAAGGTGAGTCATTTCCCCTCTGCCATTGCACTGAACATGTAAGCAGAAACATATGGATGTGCTGAGATAGTCAGGTACTTAGTGTTTACTATTCTTTGGTTTGTACTCAGCAGACAGAGGAGGAAAAAAATAATGACATTACACTGCTGGTATAAGAACTGAATAGACCACTTGAATAAGACACTCTTTCCCAATGCTCACGACTCACCCACACACCTGGCACTCACCAAGCCCACACAGCCAGTATGTCCCACTCCTAATTTTACACAATGGCTAGACATGAAGTTTTTCCATTATGTTCATCTATAATTCAATGACATTTATCTTTACTAACAACTACAGTAGCTGTCTGTTCTCCATAATGGATTACTGCCAACATACAGAAATGAATGACCTTAAAATGTCTCCCCTAAATATCTCTCTATGGTTTCTTTTCCCATGCACACTCTTCACCATACTGCCCACCTTTCAAACTGCCTCTCCACCCCAGACTGAAAAATAAACTGGTTATCAGTTACCTCATTGTAACACAAGATTGCTCTCCTACCTTTCTTTTTTTCTTCATTTTCTAACTTTATGGTCCTTTTCCTACTCTTTTTTCCTGCCTGTTGCTTTTTTTTTTTGTTTGTTTGTTTGTTTTCCTGTCTTTTTTGTTTGTTTGTTTTTTGTTTGTGTTCCCAGTTAAGGATAACGGAACTGTTTATAGCCCTTATGGAATCTATACTCACATTATGTCACACGTTTCCATAATCGTAACTACTTTAGTACTGGTAATTGCTCTGGTCTTCTCTCATCTACATTTCCATTCAGGCCTTTCATCATCTACCATGGGGTATAAGCTCCAGTGCTTTTCCTTTCAGTTATTTGAGTTGTATTTCTTCACAGCCTAATCTTTTTTTATAGGCATAAGTCAAACATGAGGTTTGGAACATGTTTGTGCCTGCTAGACTATGCTAATTAAGGCCACAAGACCTTCCTGATGCGCAGCCTTAAGTGGTACTTCTGTGAAATCCTATTGGATCACAGTATATAACTAATTTTTGAAGCAAGATTCTTTCTAAATTTCCATGCAAATTTCTGCCTTAAAAAAAAGGTGGGGACATACCCCCCCTGACATCATCTTCACATAGTGGTTATGAGTCCAACTGTTAATGCAGCACTGCCAAGTCTACACCAAACCATGTTCCCAAGTGCCATATCTACATACCTTTTAAGTACCTCCAGGTAGGGTGACTCCACCACTTCCCTAGGCATCTTGGCCCAATGCTTGAAAATTCCCTCAATGAAGAAATTTTTCCTAAATTTCTATTTTAAACTCTTCTGGCACAGCTTGAGGTCACTTCCTCTCATCCTACCAGCTATTACTTGGGAGAGGAGGACGACTCCCACGTGAGCACAGCCTCCTTTCAGGCAGTTGTAGAGAGTGATAAGGTCTCCCCTGATCCTCCTTTTCTCCAGGCCAAACACCCCCAGCTCCCTCAGCTGCTCCTCACAGGACTGGTGCTCCAGACCCTTCCCCAGCTCCCCTGCCCTTCTCTGGACTCCCTCCAGCCCCCTCAGTGTCTTCCTTGCAGTGAGGGGCCCAGAACTGGACACAGCACTCGAGCTGTGGCCTCACCAGTGCCCAGCACAGGGGGACAATCCCTGCCCTGGCCCTGCTGGCCACACTATGGCTGATCCAGGCCAGGATGCCATTGGCCTTCTTGGCCACCTGGGCACACCCTGGCTCATGTTCAGCTGCTGCCACCAGCACCCCCAGGTCCTTTACCACCGGGCAATTTTCCAGCCACTCTTTCCCCTACCAGTAGTGCTTCTGGGGTTGTTGTGACCATTATGATCCATTTCCACCAGTTTATCCTTCCTGGATCTGCGTTGCATTAATAAAAACCAACTAGAAATTCCAAAGGTTGAGAAAAAAAGTTCATTACATTCCTGCCTCTGTCTTACTTTCTTCAATTCCTTTTTATTTAATATTTTGACATATGCAGAGTTCAGACATGTGTCTTTAAAAAACACAATTATTTAATCTAAAGCTGCAATCTATGACTAAAATTATCTTGCTTTAACCAAAATGGTGTGTTGAAACCCACATTATTTTTCCAGAAGGACAAAAATAGCTTGGAAAGAGCTAAACTACTCAACTTTATTCTCAATCTTCTTCTAATGTTTCCTAAAAAAATTTCCAATTATCATCCTTCAGTGGATCAACAGGTTCAGAAATGTGTTTTTCTGATAAGGTGAAGTTATTATCTAATGTATAATACTGATGTATTATAAACATCTAATGTATATTAACTGATGTATTAAATAACTGCCAGCAATCATTCCTTGGAACAGACCAACTCACAGATGAATAAGTGAAAATCATGGTGAGTTTAACATCTAATCTAGGTATTTATTAAATTCAACAATGTTTTCCTTGTCAGTATCAGGAAAACATAAGTAAACTTTTGGTAGAATACTTAGAAACACTGCAAGACCATTAATACTCATTTCTATTGGAGATCATCATGTTCTTGCAATGATTCTTAGGACAGTATGTTCCAATAACATTTAATTCTTTGTTGAAAAGCTCAAAGGAAGTTTGATTCCTGACGTTCATATACACATAGTATAAAGAAAGGGGAACTGAATTTTCCTTATGACCTCAAAGTCCAACAGAAAAATGAGATTCATGAGTCTGCTGATGAAAGGAATAAAATTATTCATGTGCTGTCTGTTTCTCTGAAAGACTTACCTGTAAAGATTGAAGGTTGAAAAAAATTAGGATACCTATTCATCTATGTTGCATGAGGTTACATAATGAGTAACTGATCTGCAGGAATTCTTACCTCTGCTTGGCTATAAAAGAACTCAGGGAAAGTGAGTGTAATTTTGCTGGAAAAATCTAGAGCGACTTACAAGCAGATTCGGCATTTTGAAATTTAGTATTAGACGATTTTGATCTGCTGTGAAGCATTTTGGGGAGTGTGGAATAGAGTGGGGTGGTTTATTTTATCTTTATGAAACTTAGGGGCTTCCTGTGATTCACAGAGATGCATACACTCAAATAAGACTTGTTTCAAAACAACAAAACAAGCACCCAGAAGAGGCAAGAAGGCATTACATAGAATATCTAAGAGAGTTCTAAATTTCTCCAATCATATACTCAGCTGGACTTTAATATCCGTTTACTATCAGATTTAAAAAAATATTTGTGATTTTTCATAAACTGTTTTACTTTATGAGCTCTTTGGAATTCTTATCTCCAACCTAATTTTGCTAGTAATACTTTTTTTTTATTTATTTATTTATTTATTTGTTTGTTTTGTAAATTCTACTTTAGAGGTCTTAAATAGTCTTTGTTAGCCAATATAGAAATAGTTACATTTTCTGTTATTCCACTGCAACAGTGATACAAACAGGAGCTGTGGACCACAGAATGCACAAAAACCAACAGAGTCTGGCAACTGTCTGACACTGGGAGTCAAAACTGAAGTCTGGACTTGAAAATGGATGTATCTGGATAGGTGTCCTTGACCACTTCGTTTTTTGTTTACATTTCTAACCCCTCCTCTCCTCACAGTTCTAGAAGAGAGCTTGTGCAAAGTAATAAAAGAAAGACAACTCAGAGCTACAACCACTGGGGTTTCAGAGCAACTGCTATATATTGCATTACAGGAGCCAGGAGCTACAACAAAACTTCAGTTTTCACGTTGGATGTATTTTCTAATAGAAGAGTAAATTGACATTATACTCTTGGTAAAGTGGAATTCTCTGAGTCTCTGTAGTGGAGACGTGTGATGTGTTCAAGAATCCACACAGGATTCATATTCTACACACAAGTTTCAATTACTGACTTATTTAGAAATCACAACTTATCCGCAGTACAGCAGTAATGTAGTTGTATAACAGCTAAAATGATAGACCTGAATTATATGTCACCTTTTTTCAGAGTATGTCAAAGAAATATGCCTCTCCCTGCCCAAAAGTAATCATGCCTGCTTTAATTGTTACTCAGATATTGCCAGTCCAAAGACAAAGAGCATTTGTTGAGACTTCTTTAGCAGCACTTTGATTTATTTCTGAGAAAGTGGATTTTAATACCAGAAACTGTGACAAGCTCTTCCTAATAATGGTGTTGTACGAGGCAGGGCATTCAATAGGAAGTTTTGTAGTAGACTTGTCTAAGTATGTCAGGCTTTAAAAAACAGTACTGAGCAAAACAAGAAGAGTAAAGACTTTTCATTACACAGATAATATTACCAGGATGAGGATAATTTGTTGTTATACATTGGAATGTAGAAAATACCCATTACCTTCTGACTGTCTAATGGGAAGTGCACATTGCTTAATGCTCCTCTCTGCAAGCTCTGGGACAGCCACTGAAATCCCCAGAGATGGCTGTTGCACAGGTACACCAATGTACAGCACCTGGCTGAAACATCTATGCCTTAAAAAACCCCAAGTCTACGGAAATATGTTACATCTTGCCTCAGTTCTTGTGGACGTCTACGAGGCTACAGCCTTCATCTGAGGTACAATGAAAAAGACTGAGCAAGGTTTATACAGCTCTGGTGGGAACAGTCTCCTGTGTAAGAGGCACTCTTTGTTCTGAGTTTGCTCAGCCTACAGGAATTTTGCTCAGCCTATGGCTATTGATGAATTCTTCTTTTGTGGGAATGATCTTTGGCATGGACCTTTTCTTAATCTTGTGCACCTGACAGGTATTTTACAAAATAATGCTGACTGGCATGTAGATTGTTTCACATTAATAATTAAATACATTCAGACTGATCCTTGCCATCCTTGTCTGGTTAATTTAAGATCACTTTATCTTGCCATAAGCTTCTGCCATGCCTCATGAGAAAGGCATCAGATACACCCAACAGTGAAAAACACCAGGTGGAAAAGAACACAAGTGACAGGCAGTGCTCAGCTGAATTAACATTGTTTTTTCTATCAACTGGTTTATCATGCTGGTTTGAAAGGATGGGTCTTGCTCCCTGCCATGGAGAAGGCACTCACAGGATCTGTTTTTCACTACAGCATCATTCTTTTTCTGGTATGGGGCTTGCTGAGAAGTTATCATGGCCCATAGGACCAACAACGTGGTTTTAATCACATGTGAAATGCATAAAGAAAAGAATGCTTGCTGGTGCAGTGTTTTGAAAGGCAGGGCTGGCTTGATGGCTTAGGCTAGGTGCTTTCTCAGCAGATGGTGTAAGAGCAACAAGAGGAATACACTTTCTCCTTCCAGTCTACCAGCTCTGAATGCTCTTCAACATACCATGTCCAAAACACAGCAGCAACTTCATCATTCAGCAATTCAGCCAGTCATGGCCTCTTTTGGGGATTTCATCTGTACAGCTTTGTCTCACTTGTGGAATCCTTCAGCTTGCCCTTAATGACAATGGGGACTTTGGCAGAGCACTGAGGATTGGTTAGCGAACACACTGCATTTTATTCTTATCTTTTTATTTCCATGGTTTGTATGCTGCTATTTCATATGATAGTCAAGGGTTGTTATTTCTGACAACTCAGATAATTAATCTCCCTCCAACAGCTCTTCCTGTACAAGGAGCAATAGCTTCGTCTTCACCAAAACACTCTAACCCAGCATTTTGTGGCAAAAAATAGCCCCTGCATTTCAGCTAAGAAGAGAGCATACCTACCTCATCATGCATTTCTTTCTCATTGTCTTCCAAAATGGCCAGTGTCACCAGCGTGAAACTTTGAAACATGCAGGTTTAATACCTTACATCTATGGTAAGCAAACATTTGATTTCTTGATACAATTTTGAAAACATGGACACACAAAATAAAAATGTTGCAAATGCCATCTGACTGATAGGTAGTTTCCAAACCCACTTCAATGCCAGCACAGAATGGAATGTCTCCTGGACATAGCCAAGTCTCAGAAATTCATAGAATTGTTTAGATTGGAAAAGACTTTTAAGATTATCAAGTCTAACCATTCACCCATGTTCCTCTTCCCTTCCCTTATCCAAGCTAGAATATATACACCTACGTGTATCTCACCTGGCATCTCCTTCTGTAAAAAGCTACCTCAAGAAATTATATGGCAGTGCATTTAAAGTTCCTACAAACTAAGGTAAAGCAGCTGTCTAATTAAACTAGCTATGTACTACATAGTAACCTGTTCAATATATTACCACTGTCAGTTTTTGAAAACGAAGAAGTTCAAGGAATACATTTTGTCACAGAACTTTGGAATTTCAAGCAAAAGCTCACATACTGTTTGGCAGTCTGACAAAAACTGAACTTTGCCTGGGTTTGGATGAAAATTTGATGAAAATTTACTTTGCTTACATACTTGGCTCCTTTTAGAAGTGTTGTTGCAACTGTTGTGGAGTAAAGCCTTTATCCACTGGAAACAGGCAGCATGATGCTTTAATTGATTTGCTAATATTAATATTAGTTGTGGTGTTCTTAGCTCTAAGGTTAAGTTGCAATTAATTGATTAAGGAAACATGCTTTCAAGTAAAGTTTACACTTTTTATAATAAACAGTTCTTTCTTCAGCCCTTAAATAAGGACCAGAACAGTAAAGCTATCAAAGGAATATCTTAACACTTTGCCTTTCCTAAACAATTTGGGTTTAGCAAATCAGCATTTGTTTCAACAGTTGCAATCCTGATATACACTGACGACTGTCACACTGCAATTTGCAGTCTTGATGAATAACTTCCCTTTCTCCTTCATCTATCTTATTTGTGACTACACACAAATAATCATCAGATTGGCAAATTGTGTTGCAAATGGAAGGTAAATACTAGTAGACCAATCACCACCACTGGCACCGTTGTTCTAGTAAGAAAACAACTCCCATTTGTTATTTATTGACTATATTCAGTTGACTCTCTCTTTGTTGTTTTGAAGTTTATAAGACAAAGTTTGTAGAGAGAGGTGACAACATTTTTAGGCCAACTGATGACAGAATTTTCTTGGAAAAAAATACCAACTCAATAAAGAATGTGAAAATGGAGATCTACCCTCAGTACTTTCAATGCTCTAAATGGCTATCTGTTTTAAGATCTATGTAGGTATTTATTTGTTCTAGCCTAGGTCTCTGCACATGTCACACACATTGAAATAAAACTGCTAAACCCAAAGTATTTCAGTGCCATCAGAAGGCAGTTAAAAACTACTCAATCAATTCCATGTTTGATCGCCACTTGTTAATGAGTTACAAATTACTTCCTTGAAAACAACAATAAAAATCAGAGCAGCAGTTTATTTTTCCCAGTGTTTAGCTGAAAATTTTCAGTGTCTCCATTTGATATATTGACCAGACTGGTATTCCGGACTCCCCATTTCAGAATCTGATTTGCAAGTCACTGCCAAATTTACGACATTTTCTACTTCTGAGAAAATTCTTAGGCTGTGATCTTTCATACTTAATCAAATGCTGGTTAGGGTTGCACTTTGTGGCACAAACACATTTCATCAGCTCAATGACAACAACCAATTACAATTCCCACTCTGAGTAATGTTTTGGCTTTGCACTGGGCATGATTTATGCATAAAAGAAATTAAAGCAATGGCTACCAAAATGACTTGGCAAATGACAAGCCATTGGCCTTAGATGAGATTAAAGAAAGAGTTTGATGTACTTAGTTTGTAATCAAAGCCTAAAAAGGAATCTGATTAGGTATTTTAATTCATAAAGCCCTTATCAGAGAGGGAATATTGGTTAAAGCACCTAAGTGGAAAGGTGTATGAACTGGTTATAAATAAAACTAGTCTGGAAATAAGAATAGGATTTTGAAGATAAGCCATTCTGGAGTAGTATTTGAAATAATGTCCACAAGGAATAAAATGCTTCATTCTAGCAACTCATAAGTGTGTAAGTGGGACTTTATGACAGAAGTGATCCTGTTGTTCAAAGTTAAAAGTTGTGATTTGTATCTTTGGGTGGTTAACTTATATCTGTAACAGAGCTTTGAAAGGAGACTGCATTTCCATATATTTTTTTTGCACCATGTTTTAAATACTTTAATGCTGCCAGCTGTTTACCTGCAGGGGCCAGATTTACATTTGCCTTCAGTTTATAATTTGGTTTTTGGGGAATGAAGGTAGACAGGGTTACTTTCTTTTGAAGCATCAGAAAATGGCCACAGAAAGTGATGGGATATTGGGGCAGAATTTAATAGTATTTTCATGATATTGAAAAAAGCCCCCTTGTCTGCTTCTGTTCAATTGTTTAAGAGGACCTCGATTGTCAGATCTGTAGTCACAGAGATTCCTGTCCTGTTTTCATAATGGAGTTAACAGTCTTGTCTGTTTTCTGCCTTTATACATAGGGTTAGGCAGAGCTTACTTTCTAGGATCCACTAGGCAGCTTCTCTTCAAAAATGTCCTACTGCTAAAGCCATGGTTGGGACATTGGTGACATGTTTAATTTTTCCAATTTTACTCTCACATATTATCCTCCATGATGGTCGGTGTGGTTTTTGTTTGGTTTCCTTTTTTTTTCCCTTTATACTGAATCTGCATTTACACCAGATATTTTTGTAGACAACAGCAGAATATATATATTACTATATATCCATGGTTGGCTGTGATTGATTACAGGTCCCTCAGGACCTGTGTTTCTTATTATTTAAGTTCAGCAAAGAGTTGTTGAACTTCTGTGACTGTGATGAGCTGGAAAATGTGTGATGCCCTAAGGAATGTTAACCATAGCGAACTGCACCCTATGTCTCTTGCCTGAACATTCTGAGAATGTGTAGTTTGCAGAGGAGATATGTTTTGGTTTTTTGTAATGTAGGCACTCCTAATTCTCTTGTACTAAAATCTCCTAGACTCTATTTCAGCAGTTCATCAGGTAGAAGAGCAAGGCCTAGGTTCTGGGGATGCAGGTTTGTAATAATCGCTTCATCCAGGTTTACATTCTAACTCCTGCATGTAGGGATGTTGACAATACATCCAGATTTGGTCTTTGGAGAACGATTCTGAAGATGTGAGGTCAGAGTCATAGCCTTCTATGCCAGATGGCATAAAAAACATCTCAGCAACTTACTTATCATTTTTTGGTACCATTCCGAAAGCAATGTAAGAGATTGGACAGTGTGCAGTAGGGACCCTGCTCAGCTTTCTAAGATGTCATGCACCACCTCCTATCCTCAGTCTTGACACTTGGAGAGTATAGGCCACTTCTTTTATTGCTTCCAGATGTATAAAGTCAACCTTTAGTTCTACAATTAGATTTATGATGAGTGAGACATTTTTTGGAGGAAGAACAGTCACTTCTACTAACCCAGCTCATTCTATGTGTTCATCAGCACCTTGATGATGACGATGCCACGCACACAGCAATGGGAAACTCTATTTTCCCTTGAATGCAAGAAATTCCAGAGCTAAAAATGCTTTGCAGTATATTACAAATTTTCTGTTAAACACACTGACTAACCAGAACAGTTATTCAAGAAAGGATGAGTCTTGGGAAACCACTCTGAACCACCCTGCCAAAGCTAATACGAAGTCCATTCACTGAGCAGAATTGTGAAGATCCCTGAAAGGAAGAATAATTTATGTATCCTTAGTTATTACTGAGTGAGTAGCATCTACTTGGAATTACAGCTCAGCTGTGGATTAAACTGGATGGGATGGCACGTAGAGAGAATATCAAGAGCTGGCTAACAGTATGCAAACACCAAACCAGTTGGACACCCTTAGGGAAACATTTGAACATAAGCTTATTTGATTAAACAGCATTTCAATCTTTATTTAGCTGGATGGTAAGCATCACTTCCTATCACTGGATTAGCATCTGCAAGGTACCAACAGTGAAACACATAAACACTCACTCAAAGGAGACTCCACTGCTGCTCCTCTGACGACCACTGTTTTATAACACCAATTTGTGTAACGACTCTTCACCTGTTGCACATATGCCATAAATGAACAGTCAGAATACTTCGTCCTGAGCTGCTAGATGTTCTTCAGTGGAGTCCCAGGTATCTCCTTCCCTCATAAACCTGTTAAAAGCTTTGAAATAGCACAGTATGCCTACGCGTACACAAGACAATGAGCAGTTAATTTGTGGAAATTGAAATGAGAGAGAAAAGGTATAATATATTTTACTTCTGAACATAACTTCATTGGCAGGAGGTAATTACTTTGTGTCTGAAGATTAAAGTGGCACTTTATCAAAATAAGCATACAACCCAGACTTGTCCTGCAGGGAGCAGCGTTTCATAAATACATAAACAGGTGGCATAGCACATACTCCAAAGATGGGAATATTTCCAGAAGAAGTTGCAGAAGCTTTTATGAAGTAAATCTTTATCTGACTGGGGAGCAGGTTCTCATTTAGCTATCTGTTAACGTAGAGTATTTGAGTTAGCAATCCATATGGGTTCATTTTGGGAGAAAATCTGCAGCACTACTTGCAAAATGGTTTGTTCTTTCTCTCTTTCAACAAAGCCAGTCACCTCAATCAGAGTGCACAATGTTTTAATAAGATCCAAATAACTGTAAAGTGTTCTCACCACAGAATGGTTTGGGTTG